>CYKH01001773.1:0-44343 GCA_001460835.1 Bodo saltans
ATTGCAGACTCTTCGCCGTCTCTTGCGAAGGTTCACTTTATCAAATGCCGCTTGCAAGGGTCAGAGTTCTTTTTCCGTGTCCTGCGAAGCCTTACTGACCTCGCTCTTCATGCATGCAAGAGCATCACCGACCAGGAAGTCACTTGCCTCTGTTCGCAGCTGCGTGCCTTGGACCTCACCGACAGCTACTGCCTCACGGATAAGTCAATGAAGTACTTAGCAGAGCGTTGCACCCAACTGACGCATCTCACGCTAAAGAGGTGCGCGAATATTACCGATCAAGGCCTTCAGTGCTTCGCTCAGCACGCCTCACTGGAATACCTGAACGTCTTGGGCACAAAGAAGGTCACGATTGTTGGCCTTCATCGCGTGATTGGGACACTCCCATCCTTGACGCGAGTGGTGCATGAGACGTTGGTGAGCGCCACGATTGCTGTGGATCGAGATGACGCGGAAGAAGCGGAGAAATTTATTCTCAATTCTCAGCAAGCGGACCTCTTTGCTCGCCGTGATGGCGCTGAATTGAACTACTTAGCTTCCACATCGCCTCGGCGCGGTGGTCGCGAGACGGTCGGCACAGGGGCGGTAACTCCGTTGGCCCCTCGTCCACCAACGGCGTCCACTATGACCTCACCGAAGGCTATCCAGGCGCAGCAGCAGCATCAACAAGATGATGAGGCGGTTGCAGGAAAGACGACTTCAACGCCGTCGTTGATTGCCGCTAGCAGTATTAGCGAAGTGGCAGCGACGGCAGCCGCTACAGCACCAACGCCAACCCAACTTCAACGATCTCCATCAGCTGCTGCAGCGGCAGCAGAAGAAGGAAGGCAACCCCAAGCGGATTTACCGGAGCTTGCACCTGGAAGCATTTCTGCACTTTAACAACTGAAGAACGCACTGCCCATGTCGCGCCCACTCGCTGCAAACCAAATTTTACTCCGCATTCACATTTTGTGTACAAACCCACCGATTTTTTTGAATTTCCCCAAACAACAGACAAGAAAACAAAAGGCCTTATCAAGAGAGAAGAAGGGTTTAGGTTGAGAACCATTTCTTTTTCTTTCTTTTTTCTTCTTTGGGGGATACAAATGTATCCGAAATTTCATACAAAATGAAGCTGCTCTGCCCTTTGGTGAACAGGTTGATAGGGGACCACAATTTTCATTATTAATTTTCTCTCCCTTTTCTTACTTTTGCCCTGTTAATTTCTTGTGAACGAAGAGTTGTGTGATACCATGCGGCCTTCGGATTCCTCAACATCGTCGAGTTCTTCGTCAACATCGTCTTCGTCGTCATCTGACGAAGATTCGACCACGACACCGAAACGTAGAGTGATGAGCAGGCCTGTGTCTGCCGGACGGCCGGCCCCTGTTATTGGAAGCCGCCCACCAAGTGGTGCTGCTCACCCTCCCCCACGCCAAGCAACTCCGCCGTCAAGCGACGACGATGAAGGGGCACAAAGTACGCGCGATGCGGCGGTGACCCGTGCACTGGAGGCGAAGGAGGAGCGCATCAGGCAGGCTGAACTTTCTGCCCGCAAGGAGGCCGCAGAGACTTCGTCCACCTCGTCTTCGACTAGCGGTGACCGAGACGCAGGAGAGGATGTGGACGTAGCGGCCGTTGCTGCTGAACGCAGCCGTGTAGAAGTTGAAGAGCGTGATCGCCAGGCTGCTGCTGAGGTGCAGCGCGAGCGTCAAGAAGCCGAAGAGCGCGAGCGGCAGGCTGCTTCTGATGAAATTGAACGTGAGGCGGCCGAAGAACGAGTTCGTCAGGCTGCTGAAGCTGAGCGCGAGCGCGAGGCCGCCGTTGCTGCTGCCACTGAGGCTGCAGAGCGCGAGCTTGATACTGCTAGGGCTGCTGCTGAACGCGAGCGTGAAGAGACTGAAAATCGTGAGCGCCAAGCTGTTGCAGCTGAACGAGAGCGTAACGCGGCCGAGGAACGTGATCGTCAGGCTGCTGCTGAGGCTGCTGAGCGCGAAGAGGCTCAAGAGCGTGAGCGCCAGGCCGCCGTTGCTGCTGCCGGAGAGGCTGAAGAGCGCGAAATACAGGCTGCTGCCGAAAGTGAGCGCGAAGCTGCTGAAGAGCGTGAGCGTCAAGCTGCTGAAAGTGCTGAGGCCGAACGCGATCGCCAGGCAACTGCTTCCGCGCAACTCCCAGCGTCCTCGCATGATGTATCTCGCCGATCGCCCTCTCCAGACAACTACAGCGACGATGAATTCGAAGCCTCATCGCCAAAGAAAGACATCGAAGACGTAGCCCCAGCCTCCTCGACTGATAACATTCGCATTCCAGCCGACTGAGAGAACAGCGGCATCGGTGCAGAGCATCATCCCCAACCATCTGAGAATGTCGAAGGCCAAGGAGAAGAAGGACGGCACAACGAGACGGTGGTTGATCGACGAGCTTCGCCTCCTCGAAGCCCTTCTGCCAGCCGTGACCGTTCCCCTGCAAGGTCTGCGTCCTCACACAGCCGCCGATCGTCATCCTCGTCATCTTCGTCGTATGAACCGCTTTCTGAATCTCAAAACAGCGCCAAGAAAGCCCCTCAGCCAGTGGTCACTGAGAACAACAGAGCCACGTCAGTTTCTACGAGTGCAAACGACCCGAATGGCGGTGGCCCCTCAACGACAACGAAGCAACCGATTGAGCAGTCCAAACCAACATCTGCACCAATGGTCCAACCGTCCGCACTCTCGACACCGCCTAGAAAGCGGTCTTCCCCTAGTGCCGGGGAGCCAACATCGACTGCAGGCGGCGGCGCTGTTGCGACAACCACTGATACTCCGCGGCACGTCGCACCAACGGATACGGTGCAGTCGCTATTCTCTGCGCGAAGCAACACTTCGTCTCGTGTCAAGAGTGGAGCCTCGTCCAACCATCACAACGGGGCATCGATGACTGACAGCGGAGAGCGGCGAATCGTCGGCGATGTCCGCCGTTGGTTGTCCCCCTATGGCGCTCCGATGGTCGGCCACACACGGCTGATTTTAAAAGACTTGGTTGTCCCCCTATGGCGCTCCGATGGTCGGCCACACACGGCTGATTTTAAAAGACGTTTGTGACTTAGAAGAACAGCGCAAGAAGGAGGTAGAGGTGTATCGACAAAAAGTCAAAGATCGTGACGACGAAGAGAAACACAAGAAAGATGATGCAGACGCGAAGGCGGCAGAACGGAAAAAGATTTCTACCCCATCGCCACGCCTGTGCAAACCACGCCATCAGAAGCCCAAAGTTGGCCCTTATGCACCAATGCCCCCACCAGCAACCGCAACAACAACATCAGGCCTTACTACCACTCCATCCCAGGAACGCGCACGCCGAAGATCGACGGTGGACAATATCTCCGAGACGTCGGGGAGCGTCCCGCACTATATGCACCCACTACCCCCGAGGAAAGAGCCACGGCCCATTCTATTCCGGCCGCAGACGCAGCAGTTCAAACTTCACAATGCTGACGACGAAGACGACGCTGGCGGCGATGGTGGTGATCCCGTTGCTCTTACTTCAGAAGAATTCGCGGCTCGATTCTACCAAGCCCAAGTTGAGGCGCATGACGCAGCGCTGAACAAAACGTTTTTAAAGCTTACTGGCGCGCCAAAGCCACCGCCGCCACCGCTCCGCGATTTGTCTAATCTCCTCAGAAAGGATGGGCCCCCACGTGCAGTCGTTAAGGACGACGAGGAGGAAGAGGAGATCGATGAGGAGGAAGAAAAGCGCCTTGAGTTTGCTTGTGAGATGGGTCGAAAGCACTGCGACGACGCGTTGGCGAACCAACAGCGCTCTCGTGACGCACTCATGACAAAATATCTTGGAGCCGAATATGTTGCAACGGCCCATCGTAGCAACAGAAGCAACCGCATGTCCGTAGCGGAGGGTGCCGACAGCGGCAGTGGTGTTGGGGCTGAGGAAATCGAAACGAGAGACTTGCGAACGGAGCCATTGTCTCCGTCGGAAAAGAGATATGTGAACAAAATGTACACTGTACCAGTGGAGCACCAAAAAACAACCATGAGTCAACTATGGAATCGTATGGAGGCTAAAACGGTTAGCGAGAGTCTTCACAGAGACACCGTGATGAGTCCTGAAAAATGGACGGCTGCGGTCGGGCGGTTGACAACTGCTGCGAAGTAACTTCCGGACGGAAGTTGTTCTCTCGTGTGAAAAAGCGTGCGGTACCAACCAATCTCTTTGTTGTAGTTAGTTCCTCCTTTTTTTCGTTGTGAATTTTTGTACACATCACCCCCTCTTCTTGCGTTCTGCGTGCGCTTTTCCATCGAAGGACGATCTATCGCAAGAAGTGTTACCATGAGCGAATTTGCGTAAGCTGTGTAGTGTATCAAGACTTGTTTCTCCTTCTCGTATTTTTGAAACTTCTAACGCTCGAAGCGTCGCGCTTCTTGACTTTTCCTCTTTATGTCTACGCACAACGTGTTTTTTCTACGCTTCATCAAGAAAAAAAAAGGGAAGGACGGAGAATACCAGTAGAAACAAGAAAAAAAACAAAAAATGAGTAACGCAAGTGGCAGCCAGTACGGTTACTCTGCCTCTTCCAACCAGCCTGTCTCACAGCAACGTCTTGCATCTCGAGACGCATCGGCAGCGACAGAAGGAGGTGGTGGCGCGTTGCCCATTGCACCACGCGGCAGTGTGATGGAGTTAGAGCACTCCATTGGATCCAGCGGGTTGCCTAGCACCGTGCATGTCCTCCCAGGGACATCAAAGTATCTTGCCACGTGCGGTGGCTGCCTTGTGCAAGGCGATCTTCGAGACGTGCACTCTCAGGCATTTCTACGAGGTCACGACAATGCGATTACGAAACTTAGCATCTCTGACGACGGTAGCATCGCAGCCACCGGCCAATTCGGCAGCCACGCGGATGTGTGCCTGTGGCGCGTCGCCTCGTTGTCCGGTGCCGACGGCTCCAACCCCACATCCGCTCTCATTCGTCGCATCTCCGATCATGAAAACTCTGTCCTCGCGTTGGCGATGTCTGCCGATAGTAGCATCGTAGCAAGTATCGGCGGTGAGCGTCGGCTTGTCTTCATTGATGTGTCCAATGGTGGCCTGATCACCCACACGCCATTAAACGGCGTTGTGGCTGAAAACGATCAGTTCCAAGGAGTTTACTTTGGCCCTCGAGTACAAGATCACAAGCGACGCAACACCGCAGCGACGCATGTGGCGGTGCTGTCCTCGACAAAATTGTTGTTGTTCTACTTAGACCCTTTTAGCGGACAGCTGATCCCTAGACCTGTCAATGTCACGTCGTTCCAGCGGCGATTCACGGTCGGTCGCTTTAGTACCAACGGTGATTTCTTTTTCCTTGGCTCCGAGGCGGGCGATGTTGCTGTGATTGAAACCAACACAGGCTCTGTCTCATCGACAGTACGTGTTTGTAGCGGCGGCGTGCGTGATATTCTCGTCAGTGGCAGCCTTCACAACAACGACGCACTGGATTCTGGCGCAGCGCAGACGGGCGGCGACAGCGACAACAATTTTAGATATGCGAAGTTCGGTCCCGGATCTGAAAGGCGGACCACGTTTTTCGTGGCCGAGTATCGTCCAAGAAGAGCATTACCACGAACGCCACTGCCTCAACAGACCCGATCCACAGTTTAAGCGTCATGCAAGGCCCCACCGCACAGCAAGGGGCAGTGCTGCTTGCTGGCTGCGCGTCAGGGAGCTTATTTGTTGTCGACATGTCCAACGCAGCGGCAAACTTCCCTAACGCGTACACGCAAGTTCCAAGCAGCAGTGGCATGACGTGCGTGGCTGATTCTGTTCCCGGAAAGTTTACTGTTGTGACGCCCCATCCCAGCGACCCAGAACGTTTTTACACTGCAAGCACGGACGGATTCTTACGATCCTGGGACCTGAGCTCATACCGTCAGCAGCAAATCTTTCCTCACGACGGGAAGACCGCGACGGGACTCTCTTGCAGTGCCATCTGCATCGCGGACGGGTTGGAACTGATGTTGAGTGCTTGGAGTGATGGCGCAGTGCGCTGCCACGATCTCACGAATACGAAGCTACTCTGGACCCACGCCCGCGCACATCGCCGCGCTGTGACTGCACTTGCTCTCTCACCCTCGTTGAAGTATTTTGTATCCGGCTCTGATGAAGGCGAGATCAGAATTTGCGACATCCGTAGTCGCGAAGTGAAACTAGAGTTGAAGGATCACACACAAGCAATTGTACATCTTCAACTATTCGACGACGATCGCCATCTCCTTAGCGCTAGCAAAGACCGAATGATCTCAACCTGGGACCTTACCACTGGTCGTCGCGTTACGTCACACGAGGCGCACCACGGCCCCATCTCGTCTGCATTCTTAAGCAGAAACCAGACGGAAGTCTACTCCGTCGGAAACGATCACAGAATTCATGTCCACGACATCCGGCATCGCGAGGCTGTCCGTGCTGCGGCGTACTGCCCCCCTCAAAGCGAAGCCGTTGCAACGAAGCTGCGCAGATCTGTGGATGAACGTTTGCTTGTAACGTCCGGTACCGACCAAGTCGTGAAGCTGTGGGAGCCACGAACGTTGTCAGTGGTGACCACCGGGTACGCGCATAGTGGCACGGTGACGGATGTGGGCTTTACATGTGACAACCGGCAAGTTCTGTCGTGCGGCGATGAGGGGGCTGTTATGGTGTGGAATGTGTATGCTTAGATATTGTTCCTTTCTTTCCACCGCGAGACTAGAGAAAGCGAATCCGGGAAAGAAAATGTATGCGATGAGACATGTAGAACAATGTTTGTCAAATCAAGAGAGATACACCAAGAGTTACCTCAAATTGTTTTTTTCCCTTTTTGTGATGTCTGATGAGCAAAGTCGCCAAACTTTTTTTTTGTGTGTGTCGCGCACATAGTACTATTTGATACTGATTTAGAGACCCATATGCCACGTAGTGGTGCAACGAGAGTTGGGCATGAGGACAACACCTTTGCAAGTCTGTTCGAGTCCCTTCACCTTAACGGCGGCGATTCTGGACACGACGACGATGATGAGACGATGCGGGGAGGCAAATCCACCGATCGATTCCTAGACATGCTCAACAAGTCAGCCCATGCATACGATGAAAACTTACTTTACGCATGCAGAGAATACGTGCAGCTGCATGAGCTCAACTTCAAGAAGCACAAACGTGATCAGGCGCGGGATTTTATTCAGAGGAATACATCGAACAAACACTTGCCAATCCGAGCTTGGCTCTTGTTACGATACGACAACCCATTTGCGTCGAAATCGGGCACGTGCTACTTTGCGGTACAAACCATGCTTGCTGCGACGTCCGTCGCATGCTTGTGTTTCGAAAGTTCACCCGAGTACAACGGCGATGTGTTTCCGCCATATAAAAACTTTTGGCCATTTGTCGATCTCCCCGTCGCCGTGCTGCTCAGCATCGATCTTATCACGTACTACATCATTCTTCCTTTTTCCACTCCGTCCGACTACAGCAGTGGCGTGTGCAAGAAGAACTTCTTTTTTCAATCGAGAGCATGGATTGACATCATCTCAACCCTGCCAACGTTCTTAACGTTTTTACAAGATGTTTGGGCGCCTTTTGGGTTATTAGCTCCTCTTAAGGTTCTGCGAGTGCTGCGACTCCTTCGAGCCCTTCGCGTCCTTCACAGTGTTGATATGTTGCTGCATACCTTGGAGCGCTCTGTCGCACCTCTCCTCGCCCCGCTAGCGTTGTTTGTCGGAATTGTGCTGTTCCTTGCCACTGCGATCTTCTACGCAGAAAACGGAACCTACGATGAACTTTCCGGTCTGTATCTGACCACAGACTGTGATTGTCAAACAAGTTCGCAAACAGCATTGTATCCTGAATACCAATGTCCCCTTCGCGCGTCTGCGTTTATTTCCATCCCGCATGCGTTGTGGTTCGTAGTGGTGACGATCACCAACGTTGGGTATGGGGATATTGTGCCCCTGTGCTCTGTTGGTAAATTTCTTGCGATTGTGGCCATGTTCTTGGGCCGTGTGGTGATTGCAATGCCGATTGCGATTGTAGGGATGTATTACACGAGTATCGTCTTGGCTGATCGAGCAGGGAAGCGCCATGATCCCTCACAGGCGTTTGGTAGAAAGATTCCGACGCACAACGCTGAGACCGCCGCAGCTGTGCAGAATTCTCTGTCGGCGATGAAGTCCGCTGAGACAGGAGTGTCAACGATGATGCAACGAAAGCAGACGCAGGCAGCACTGGATCGTAAACGGAGGAAGAAGCGAGAGCGGGCACTGTTTTTGGGTGGTTACGATGGCGATGAGTACGAGAACGGAGGAAAGGATGACGACGATGACGAAGACATGCACAACAACAATGAGGTGCTCGCGCATCAACTCGATACTCAAACCGTTGACGCCACACCCGATGAAGTTCTTGCATTGCATGCACGATCCGCCGAGGATGCCGGGTACCTCGAAGACTCCGTCAGCCACAAGAATCATGTATTTTCTCAGTTCAAAACGGCAGCCACGCTGCGAAAGGTACCAGGTGGGGTCCCACTACAAATAAAGGAGCTACTCGGCCCATTTCTAGCGTTCGATGGCTCTCCTGCGTTGATGATTTTAGACGCCATCGCAGACACTCTCGAGGACCCTTCGCTAGCATTCCAATCTGTATCATTGTTAAGTGCTGACCTTACGGTGATGCGCGAGGTGAACTTGTTGATCCAGCAGCAGTTCCGCTTGATTGTACAGCAATCGCTGACCTCACCCAGAGGCGTTAGTCTTTTCAAGCGCAGGTCGTATTTAATGGCACCCCAGATTGGACTACGTCTGGTGTCCAAGCCAGTGGACCAGAGTACAGTCTGCGACCAGTTCGTCCCGCTGGCAAGGGCTGTCCCGTTCGAGCTGATGAGCGGCGATGGAATGGCAGCCTCGAGGAAAAGTCTGCGCACGGCTAAGAAGGGAGGAGCTGCGGCGCGACGACTCGCGGTGGGAGCAGCCGCAACGATGGCTGGCGCAACCATCCAGCAGCCTTCCCCTGCCGTCACAACAATGCTTATGGTGTCCTCTGCCACCCGCACAATGCCGGAGGTTGGAATGTGCCCAGATTCCTGGGTTCAAGGTTGGCTGCAGCCGACCACCGGGCATGTCTGGGTGGCGGCATCCAAACAATGCCCATTACCCGTGGAGGTGAATCAGGAACGCCTATTGCCAGGCTCGTCGAGGCGGTTGCACATGGGCGACGTGATTACCATTTACCGACATGTCCCTCGCGGCGTTGGTGGAGGGAGTCCGGGCGGCGGGGCCTCCGCGTCTGTGTCTTCTTCTTTCTCTTGTGCAAGACCGAATTATGGAGGAGGAGGAGGTGATATGCCGCGACGACATGTCATGGTCCCTGTGCGGCTAGAATTTCTTCGGGTGGATGGTGGCGGTGGTGTCCCTCAGATTGTGCTTGCATCTCAAAGCACAGAGCTGCAGTTGTTTCCTACGGATGCTATCATCGCTGCTGCTGCTGCTGCTGCTCAGAGAGGAGACGATGCTGCCACATCTTCAAACGCAGATGGCAATGCAGGACGACAGGGCACACGCAACAACGATGCATTTGGAGAGGAGGGAGGAGGTTTTATAGCGATTGAACCTGTGGAGGAGACGACAATGATGGTGGCCTCGCCTTCGACCAACACCACCACAACAACAGCGACGACACGGTCAAGTGGACTCACGTTTCAAGATTACCAGCGTACAGATGAGACGGCGGCGAGCACTCACGGCGGCGGATCGCGTCGACCGATTCAACCTTTTTCGATTCAAGGATTCGAAGATTTGTAAAGTTTTTGAGGGCAAATTCATTTTTTTGTTCTTTTCCGCATCGCAAACGTTCTGTTGCACTTGTGCGCTCAACAGCTCTGTTTTTTTTTCCCCACAAAGTCAAACAGAAAGAAAAGCGAGTGAGCCACCCTGCTTCTTGAATATACATCAAACAGAACGCAGAAGAAGCCCACTCCTTAAGGAAACCAGTGAAAAGAAAAAGGTTCATATCATTCAGGTGACCTTTTTTTGATTCGCAAAAAGAAAAAGGTTCATTCCATCCACAGGTGACCTTTTCTTGATTCGCAAAAAGAAAAAAAAGGAAGGGAATTCATATTTCTTTGCAGTGCACCAACGTGAACAGGATTGAGGAGGTTTCGCGAGAAGAAAAAAAAAAAAAGGAGAGCATTTCAAATAAAAGTAGGAGCGCAAATACGACGTGCTCCCTTTTCATTGTCATCGCCCCTTTTTTAAAAATCTTCGCTCGAAATCCCCTCAAATCCCGCGAGAGAGTGCATCGTTCGTCCCTCGAGCTATTTTATTTGCAACCAAAAGAGTGAGTGATAGTGTATCAGAAGAGGAAGTTCCACCGTACGCGTCTCTGTGTGTGCGAACGTATCTCGAAGGAATCGAAAATCGTTTTTTTTTGAAAAGTTTTCGTCGCGCAGAAGGTTGTGAGCTTGAGTGCCAAATCAACGTATTTTTCGACTTATCGTTGAACCTCGGACGTTGTTAAGCCTCATCCCGCTCACCAACAAAAAAAAGAGAGATCCTCCTCTCTTGAAGCAGACCCCCCGTCGTGCGATTCCGCGTGCTCGAAAATTTCACAACAGGTTCCTGAATCCCATTGTGCGCGTAGTACCGCCAATTCCCACTTCAGCAACAAACCAATAATATAAAAAAAACATTTAAGACATTCAAAGTCTTGTCGTCCATACCAAGTTTTCAATTCAAACGGATGGACGCAGTTCAAGAAACTCAATTTAGTGACGACGAGATGATGGACGACGATGATCATCTTGTCGCTGAACAATCCCCTCACGAACATTCTGTGATCCCAAACAACACAGACATCGTCTTTGTGGTGGCCCACAAGCAACTCCTGCCGATGGCAGACACTGCGCTGCATTCTGCTGCAGGAGCAGCCGCTTCGCAACGCCGACCGCCGTTAGGGGCCACCACTACCTCGCCGCAGCACCCATTGGCGGTGACGACAGATTTGCTGACGGACTCTTCGTTTCCTCAAACGCGGCGTCTTAGCAGTTCACAGCGAGTTCGCAGCGGAAATTCATTGTTGTACGGCAACGGTGTTGGTGGCGGCAGTGGGTCGTTCACGCCGCAAAGCAACCCAAACGTTGCGCTTGGTCCGCATCATCACATCAAGCAAGTCAGCGTGACCCATGACGACTACCTCCACACAAATGTGAAGCCAACCGCTTACCACTCAGCATTCTGTGGATGTGGCCTTGGCTGCCAGTCGTCCGAACGCTCTCTATCCCCCAGCGGCGGCGGCAAAACGCAGCAGCAGCAGCAGCACAACGGCAGCACGACGTTGCAAGTCTCTCGTTTTGAGAGAAACGAATACGAAGAAAATTGTTGTTGCTTCTTGTCGCACCGAACGGACTCTCGTTGGTGGCAAGGATGTTGCGAAACACTGTTCTGTTTTCCATGTGTTGTTGCGTCGCAGCGCAAATTTCTACTCTACGGCCCGCCGAATGCAGTGGCAAGCCCACTGAGCCCACCGCCGTCGGCAGTCCCTGCACACGTCCGCGCGAGACTCAATGCTTCCGCGCTCGCCGCATCTCAAGTTGCCGCTGCGTCGGGAGCAGCTCCTCCTCTGCCCGCTGGGACACTCGTCAAACAGACGAGCGGAAGTAGCTTTGACAACGGTGCCGGTCTTCTTCAAGAACAGGAGTTTACCCAGTCTTGTTCCTCCCGATGCTGCTACAGCGACTGCGTTCTGGCGACGCTAGTTCCTTGCGTTGCGGTTGGATTTGCTGTCGAGAATCGGTATCTGATGGCCAAGTACCACATGATCAGTGACGATAACAACAACAACAACACTGCTGTCGCGACAACAACTTCGCTTGTTGAAGGGATCGTTCCAGACAGCAATACCGCGAGGTCTCCACGAGTGCCATCACGCAATGGTTCTTTGATCAGCGCGGCGACTCCGACCCCACAACTTCGCGTGTATCAATCTCGACCACCCCCAACGTCGGCGGCAAACTGCTTTAGTTGGTCAAGCTGCTTGTTCCCTTGTTGCTCCGTTGCACAAGTTGGCCGTGAGCTTGAGATGCGTGGCGTAGGTGATCAGGTGCGCCTTCGTGCCCCGGTGACAGCGACGATGGGATTGTGCTGTACAGAAACTCATCATGACGACGACTCCCCACTGAAAAATACGCCTTCGTCGGCGGCGCAAGCCACGCCACCCCCAACGATTGTGACGACGACGACGACGACAACCTCGTCTCGAGCAAAGGCGAAGATTTCATTTGGGTGCCATTCTATCCTGAAGTGGCAACTAAAGAAATGATGCAGCGCATGTCCCGTGATTTCTGGCGCCACGCCCCACCGCCGTCGCACACATCGATGAACTTCTCTCGCAACAACAACGACCTGTTGATTAACAGTATTCGGGCAGGGTCTCCGGCGCACAATGCTAGCGGTGCTGCACGTCGGAACGTGATGGCACCAACGGCCCGCCTTTCAAGCGGCGACGCTTTCCTCCCCCCTCCGTCAAGGACGCCAACTGGCTTAGGGGAAACGACCATCCCCCCAGTTGCGTCACCTACCGACATCAGGAACAACCCGCTGGTGGTGCGAAGACCGAGCCGTCAGCTTGAAGTGGAGGAGGATGATGTGGACGAAGAGCTGTCGCAGCATGTTTTCCCAGAGAGGGGTGGTGGTGGTGGTGGTGTTAGTGGTCTCGTTGATCCCCGCGCCGGATTTTATCCACAGAACCACATTGCGATGCTACTGGGAGCGTAGAATATTTTGTTTTGTTTTGTGGTTTTGCGGCTCATTTTTTTGGTTTTGATTTCTTTTCCGTTTCTTATTTTTATTTTTACGTCAAAGAGCCCACTTATCAATTCTCCCCTGAGAAACGTCTTGTTCTCTCACCTTGTTTTTCCCCTCCCACAATTCATTATTACCCATCGTGACAAAAAAAGTGACGTTCCACAAAAAAACAACAGAAAAAAAACAAAAAAACGCGAAAAGTATTTTTAGAGGAGAAGGACTGTGTGTCGCTTCGTTTGTGAATATCATCGTAAACAAACTGAAGGGCTGGACACAACATGAAGCACAAACAAAGAGATGCTGTTGCTTCCCCCCCCTCTCTTGTTTCTTCTTCCTGAACCTCAACAGCAAACAGCAAACAAACACAAACACCGCATCTGGGTTTCTGGTGGGTGCTCTGGCAACGGCCGACGCATTGTGCCCGACTGGAATGTGGTGTTTCACGTGCAGCGGTTTTTTATTTCGTCGGCAATCGTTTGCTTGGTTAACGGCCTGAGAGGAGAGCGTGCGTTTAAAGCGCAAGAAAACGTTTAACCAACCGAACACATGACGAAAGTGAAATTGCGCTGATAAAGACTTTCACTCCCTCTCCTACTTCAAACGCGAGCATCAATATTTGCTAATTAGTTTCCCATTTTTGCGTGTGTGTTTTTTGTTTTGTTGTGTGATCTTTCTAAAGAAAGAAGAAACTTCTCCACTCTCACTCACCTACCTAGTTTTTATTTTTCAAGGTCTTTCTATTTCTATTTTGCTCCCTTTGAGACAATTCTGTTAAGATTCGGATTGAGCCGGTTTTCTTGCTAGCTGAACTTTACAAAGTCTCAGGCAAGAAGTAAACACTGCAGAAACCCATTTTTTCTTATTATTGTGAAGAGAAGCGAGAGATTCCACAGGAAAGTGTTGCGTTTTTGTGTGCAGATGTTCACGGTGCAAAGAGAGGGCAAGCAATATACATGTAGCCCCCCGCGTCGAGTCAACTTTCCACACGGTTTTTTCAAAAAAAAAACACTCAACAATAATTTGGAGCAACGAGAGGGTCGTGAGACTCAATCAGTTGTTGTTGATGGTTTGTTTTTATTTTATTTTCGCGTTCCACGATTTGATGCCCACATCTCCATGACAAGGATCACGTCGTGTTTGATTGCCTGAACCTCAATGTTCTTGTCTTCTTCTTGTTTGTTAGCAGACTTTCAAAAAAAAACAAAAAACATTTTCGCAAGACATGGCAAAAGCAGCGAAAGTACAGCCACAGCCGCGTCAGGCATCATCAGCGAATAAACGAGCTACCACGTCGTCGTCGCTGCGAAAAAACGCGCTGACTCTTGTGGTAGTTCTTGCCGTGGTCGCGTACCCGTTTGTCGAAGACGTGTCCCGATGGCTGAAGACTACAGACGACAGTGCTGCTACTACCACACCAGACACTGTTGTGGTGTCATCATCTAGAAGCTCCTCACAGACAACAACAACAGCTCCTTCTAACACAATTGTTCTCGCAGCTGGTTCAACATTTCGCTGCGGTGATCGAGTGATCGGGTGGGAGGTAGTTGCTGACGACAATGGCCAGCAGGCGACGCAGAAGAAACTCCTGCGTGTCGCTCCGGCAAAAGGAGAAGCATTGTCGTCCGACCATGCTGCTGCAACAGTGGTGCCAATCGAGTATGTAGATGACAATTATTGCGATTGTGCGGATGGGTCAGATGAACCGTTTTCTGCAGGTTGCAGCAGCGGTGGGCAGCTCGTTGCGTACCAATCCGTGACCACATTATCCGCAGCTCGTGACGAACATTCGTTTCATTGCCCCTTGACGGCGAGTGTCCTGCGCGGGTCGAGCCCTTGGAGCACGCATAATATTCTTTCGCCATCAAGGATGAACGACGGCGTGCTGGATTGCTGCAACCTGGCAGATGAGAAGAATTCTTATCACACTGGCCCAACAGCAACAATCGACAACACTTGCGCGAAAGTCAAGGCGACATTCAACGAGCGCCTTCAGCGACTTCGGCAACGATATCTTGGCAGTGGCCACAAGGAGTTCAAGAACCGTGCACTTCACGGATCCACCGTATTCCGCGTTCAATTCGAGCAGAACTTCACCCGAGACGCTGCTCAATTCCAAGAGTGGTCAGGGCAGTACGAAGCATTTATGACTAGCTTGCAAGCGCGTATCAAGGCGCAACAGCAGTTCCAGCGCAATCAGCAGCAGAACGCTGCCGCTGCGGCATTTCTTCGCCAACAAAATGGAGGTGAGGCTGTCCAAGAGAACGAAGAACAACAGGCGCCGCCTGCCCCAGTTTCTCAAGACGAAATTAACCACGCGCAACAGTTGCGTCAGTATGAGCAGCAGCGAAGCGCCGAGTTGCGTTCTCGTCAAGCACTCATCCAATCTCGAGGTCTTGGTAAATACAGTGAATACTTCGCCCTGTTTGGAAAGTGTTTTAATTTCACTGTGCACGAAAAGATTCTCAAAGGAGGTAGTGCCAATCCAGAGCAGTACAATGCGTACTTCAAGGTCTGTCCGTTTATTTCCATCCTACAACGCACTGAGACGCCAGAGGTGCTAGACTCGCTATCGCGCTTAGCCGCATCGGCCCCGGAGCTGCAGAAATTGCAGCTCGAGGAGAAGGACGCCACCGCCGCTCTGAAAGCAGCTGGTGGTGAAGGTGCTGTAGTGGAAGACGAAGGGTTCCAAGATTGCAGTGATGCGGTCGACGCTACGACTGGTCTTCCAGTGGCCCCACGCTGCCTACGTCGCCATAATATCCGACACTTACAGGCAGTCGTTCAAAAAGATCAAGAGACCTCAAAATTCACTGTAGTAGGACAATGGGCAGGGTTTCTTCCAGATGCGTTTGACAATATCACTGCACTTGATGTGCTCGAACGCTTTCGCTACGGTATCGCCCCTGAAGTGGCAGGCGCGGTCCCCAACGAGACGCCCTTTCTTGTTCATCAATACACACACGGTGAGCCGTGCTGGAACGGACCTACACGGTCTGCTGCGTTTGTGTTCGAGTGCGACTCGGTCGATCGTGTGCTGAAGATTGTGGAGAACGGTATGTGCCGATACGAGGTGCTGTTTGGTAGTCCGAGCGCTTGCAATGATGATGTGGCGAAGCTTGTCACGTCACGAGTTGAGGCTGCTGCGAGATCACAGAGAGGGTGACAAGCAGGGGTGAATTTATCGGGGTGCGATGTTTGTGGCGTCGCGCATACGGACGCTGTTGTGCAGCAACAAACTTTTATGAACTTAAATTCTAACTTTTTTCCCCCCTATTCATCGAATCTTTTGGTACCCAAACACGCAGAACAAAAAAAAATCAAAATGACAGAAGGATTTATTCGATCGTTTGAGGTTGCCGTGGAGATGGAGGCCAAGGTCCGCCCTCTTACAATGCACGTTCGAGCCCTGACCTCCGCCATCGCGAGCCCCTTTTCCTACTCGCGAGTGGATGCTCTTAAAAAGAGCATTCAACTATTCCTTGACTGGAGTGTGTGCGGAGGGACCACCGCCCAAGGAGACCCGTGTGACATCGTCCAGTCGTATTTTGTTCCTAGATCGTTGCAAGAGAAACCACCAGCACCGTCATGGCATCTTATTCAAACCGCGCTCAGGAACACCAATGTCGCGTCCTCGGTGTTTCATCGTACGTTCCCTCGACGTGATTTGTTATTCCAGCCGGGTGCCGTGCAGATTTGTGATATGACCGACGAAGAGGCGCTGAACTGGTCCACGTTAGTGGTACCACGAAGACCACCACTTCCCGGAGCAGGGCCGGTCGCCACGCCACCTGCGGCATTGCCCACCGTCACCCCATCGCCCGGTTTGTTCGCGTCGTCCTCCACCGCATCGCCCACGACGCAGGCACCGCTCAAATTTGAACTTTTTGAGCCACTGCGAGCCGTCACATTAGTGGAACAAGAACTTGCCATGCGCTTCCTTCAGGGCGTTAGTAACTTAGTCCCAGGGCAGAAAGAGTTTATTGGCGAGTCCCCTCTCCTGCCGTTGTTCGCGGAGACGATGTTGTGCTTAAAGCAGCACCTTGACGCATTATGGGAGCAGCAACAACAGCAAGGGATCGCAACGTCCACCTTCGCAAGCTCCTCAGCACTGGGCCTTGAGCGGAACGAACTGAGCAGTGCTGCGGTCACACTCAGCGGTACGACAGGAGCTGCCGCAGCAGGCGGTGGTGTGGGTGGTGCAAGTTTGTTTGCGAACAGTGTCCCGTTCCGCTCTGCAGCATCTGTTGAGGCGTCGCTGTTTGCCGGGACGGTGAGTTCCGTCGTCGCAAACCGCCACGCGCCTGTTCGCCTTAACCCTGCTCTCGAAGCTACCATTGCTGCGATGATCGACGCGGTTGAGTCCGCTTGTCACTACCAGCCTCGATCTTTAGTAGTGCTCGTTTCGAGCGGCGCGCTTAAGGCTGCGCTCCATGTTGCGTTGTGCTCCTACGCCCCTCGCGATATCCGTTGTAGTCTGCTCGACACGCTTTCCGTACTCCTTCAAGAAATAGCCCCATTCCGTCGTTTGGTACAAGCGCCCCCTTCATTTGCAGGGATGCAGCCCAGCTCCCCTGTTCCTGGATCCTTTGGTGCTGCCGCTGGTGCCGCCATTCCTCAGTCTCAAGCACCTCAAGCACCTCCAAGGGACAGCTTGACGTGCATGCTCGACGCAGCGAGGGGCGGGAATGTCATGTCTCCTCTCGATTTATTCGTGCATGGCGCCGGTAGTCCAATGCTGAGCAGTAGCATGACCATTACAACACTCGGTGTCGCCGGTGGTGGTGGGCACGGCGGTGGTGCTGGTGCAGGAGCGGGAGGGATGTTAGGAGGTAGTGGCAGTGGAAGTCAACAGCCGATTCCGTTTGGAATGGACCGAGCAAGCGCCAGTAAATTCGACTCTGCGATCCGTGACGTGTTGAGCCAGCGCCGTCTGTTAGGCATTCTTCCACAACTGACCTCGTTGAGAGATGTGAAGGGGGTGTCGGTGTCTCTGTCAATGCCACGTGCAGAGTTGCACAGATTGCTTCACAAAGGTCAACGTGAGCGTGAAAAGAAACTTGCGGACATCATCTCGCACATTGACGAACTTCAAACCGCAGAAGGATTTTTGGAGGGGGTCGGCGGCGGCGTGCTATCTCATTTACACGGCACCTCAGCGTTGAATTACAACAATGCAGCTGCGGCAACACAGCACAACAGCATCAGTCCACCTCCTTCCATTCTATCGGCAACCGGGAGCGCAGACCCTGCAAGTAGCAATTCCAAATTGCAAGCAACTCTTATTGGTTAGTGATAGCAACATCAGCGATGAGAGATGTGACAGACCAGCAACACGCTGTTGTCCACACAACATTCAGCATTTTTTCTTCACCCTCTTTGCGTGCGCGACAAAGCTGCCTCGGCCCAGATCCTTTTTTGCTACTTTTGCTACTTTACTTTTGCTGTGACATCACTTTCATTCTAAAACAATTGATTTATCTTTCTTTCTTTGCCTTTGATAGTCAGTGAATAATTGTGAAAACAAACGAACGAGAATCGGAAAAAAAATATGTCGAAGTTGAACCTGAAGCTGCAATCAACTATTAGCAGCGGTGAAAGCGACGCAAGTCAGGCCAAGAACGCAAACAACAACAACAACAACAACGCAACTACTGCGCCCCGTCTTGACGACCAGGAACCTCTTTCGATTCAAATTTTATCGCAGCTTTTCGAGGTTGAGCAAAAGACAGTTCACAAGTTGGGACGTGTTGTGGAGTTGTTCCACAAACGTGTTGTGGAGTTGTTCCACAAGCCGCTTAGTGAAAAGGGTCGCGGCGTGTTGTCCTTTGCTCAACATTGGGCGCTATTTTCTAACTTGGCGACGTTGCACGAATCTCAGACAAATGTCCTGAATGCCCTTGGCAACATTATTTCATCCCTCCGAGCGGAACGAATGAAGGTGATGGAGCACAAGAAGCACATTTTGATGTTGCAGCTTCGGATCGCGAAACGAAAAGCTCTTCAGCAACAGCAACAGCAACATCAGACGTCCTTATCTCAAAATGAAGCATCACAACTTTCAAACGGTAGTGCATTTGCAAAGTCACGAAATCCTCCGAAAATCGCGACACACCACCGGCATGTCTCCTCGACCGGGTCTGCGGTTGGGCCGTCCGGTCCTCTTCTCACAGGAGGAGGTAACAACAATAGTGCCACAAATCCAATCCGCTCTCCCACAACATCGAGACTCGGACAGATGCGTAGTGCAGCAGCCAGCAGCAGCGGAGCCCACACACAGTCCAATCATAGTGCAGCAGCAGCTCCTCCCATCCTCGTGATGTCAAACCAAGGTGGATTTGAGCAGACTACTGAACCCCAACCAACAACGATGACCAAGGAATCTCACGTCGATCCTTTGAACTTAACGGCAGAGATGTCGCTTGCGCCATCGAATTTATTCTCGCCGAACAGCACAATGCACTCCGACGTGACGCCTATTCACGTTCATCACCACCACCATCATCATCCAGACCAACATGACAAAGAAGAAGTGAACAAACGAAGTCACTCACAATCCCCTCAGGGTCCGCTCGATCCATCGTTAGCCGCTGTCGGTGTCGGGGATTCGTTATCCACGTCGCCCACTGTATTTGGTAGTCCTGTGCATGCACCATCGCTGGGCAACACAGTTGGAGGAGGAGTGGAGGGATGGCATTCTCGAGGGGTGAGCACCGGCGATGATGGTGATGACCTTCTCCCCACCACGACGCATGCTGCACCATCTGAGAATCCTCTAGGTGTCGTGAATGATGGAGAGCTTCACCACCCGCTCTTATGCTCTGGTCCCGATGGTGAACCCCTAGAGACAGTGGTGTCCATCCCAGGAGATGTGGAAAGTGAGTTAAGTTTGGAGAAAGGCGGAGTCGAACATTCAATGAATGACGCGGACTCCGGCTCTCACCACCTGAACGCCAAGAACGAACCTACTCTAGCTAACGATGCCTCGAATAGCGTCGATCATCACAGCATCGTTGACGCCGATGACGAGGAGGACTCACAGAACCTTCTCCAACTTCTGGCGGAGGCAGAGGCGAATGGCGACAATGATGAATCAGCAGAAGGAGGATTCGAGGATCATGTGGACAGTGCCGAGGTGCTCGCCCTATTCCGCGGCACCGCTATGATGCATTTCCTTGCGGAACACATGATGTACACGCTGCAGCTATGCCGGTCGATCATGCCGACGTTGTGCACTCTTATCGACGGGGTCCGTGTCCTGCGCAGTCAACATCAAATGCAAACGAGTCTTCTTTCATCAATGAGATTTGGATTTGGAGGCGCTGCAGGAGGTGGAGGAGGTGGTGCTGCGACCAACCAACAACAAACAGCAACTGCCAACATAAAAGGGAATGCTCCACTTCTTCCAGCTGCTGCTGCTGCGGCCTTCGACATGAGCACTTCAAGCAGATTGTTTCCTGGAAACGGCAACCCCTCTGAGTCTCCCAGAAAGTCGTCGATTGTGGGTGCTTCTGCTGCTTCTGGAGGCCTTACGGTTGCAGCGATCGCAGGTGCTGCGCCACATGATCAGCGATTGGCCCTTGTCGCGAAATACGAGCGGTTTGTTGGGTTTGCAATGGAGACCTTGTCCCAGAGCAGCGAGGTGCTAGACTTGGAAAAACGTTTCTTACCAGAAGTGGACCCGTTGGCGCCAAGTTCAAAACTTTCCGCTACGGCACCACTGGAAGAGTTACTCTTGCACCTGACATCTCCCCTTCCGAGCCTGCAGCGCTACTTGCACGCGGCCCGTTGCTTGGTGGAGTGCAAGTGTTTTGGAGAAGCTGCTGAAAAGGAGCTTGTCGATAATTTCATCTCCTTGGCGTTCGAGCGGGGAGCGCAAGAGGGTACTCTCGTGCTTGACCAGGTATCACAGCAAGATGTCGGCTCGATTCTGAAAAACATGGACGACGTGACCCTCCCCGTGAACGACAACCGTGTTCTGATTCACAGCGGCAGATTGACCAAGCGTTTCCGACGAGGGCGCCACGATCGACTCATGTTTGTCTTTTCCGACGCGTTGTGCTATGTGGAAGAGCTGAGCAATGGCCGATATCGTGTTCGCGGCCAGATTCTCCTCGAGGGAGGAGGCGCCACGAACAACAACAACATAGGAGTGGTGCCACCCTCGTCGTTAACAGCGGAGCTTTCCACCATGACCACTCCTCCACCGCGCACTAGCACTAGCGCAGCAACGAATGTGGCAGATTCTCAACGCCGATTGTCCAGTGCATTCTTACCACCCGTAGTCTGTTCACCTAGCGGTGTGTTTGTCATGGATGTCGAGGACAACCCAAGTGAAAGTATTTCGCACGCGTTCAACCTTGTTGTTCCTGCCACTGGCATCACGTACCTCTTTTTTACGCAGGACGCCGTTCAGAAGCGCGCATGGCTTGACGTGTTCTCGTTTGCATTTCAAGTCTCGAGGCGATCAAAGGTGATTGCAGAGAAGCAGCAACAGACAGGTGAAGGACCGTCGTTGGTACGTAACGAGGTGCAAACGCTCCCACGGACTTCCCGTCTCGAGCGCCAGCGTCGTGAAGATTATCGTGTTCAGAAGCGAGCCGCTCGTGTGCGTGCCGCTGCAATTGCTGCTGCTGCCGCGGTCGATCGCGATTCTGGTGCGGCTGCTCATTCTCTTACCACGCCGGCTGGTGGTGGCGATGTTGCCCGTCGCTTTAGACAACGCTCCTTCTCAGCTGGCAGCTCCACCACGATGGTAGGAGGTGGTGGCCGGAGTTCCTCACCACCACCACCATCCTCCGCTCTCTTGCTCTCTGCAACCTCCCATCATCGCGCTGAATCTAGCGGTACGCTTGAGGCGACGACTCCGCTCCTCGGTGCCCACGCATCCGCGGGCTCGTCTGTGGCAGGGAGCCCCGCTGGGTTCCGTAATTCGTTTCGTGGGACAACGACGTCGCACCAGCAAGGTGGTAACGCGGCACCACCACCGGATCACAACCCTGCACAATCACTGCGTGCCAGCGTGCGGCGCCAAGCGAGTTTGCGTGGTAGCTACACGGCAGCGCAATGGGCGGTGGAGCTGAGCGCATCCGCTGGCCACATGCGCATGAGAAGTAACGACCTTCTTGACACTCCGCTACTTCCACCTTCGGTACTTCCTACCACAGCGCAGCCAACATTTTCTCTCCCTCCTCCTCGGCGAGACAACGCCGTTGGTGGAGAACAAGTTCTTGACGCTGCCAAAGACACAAGTAGTATCGCCATTCCATCGATGCAACTTGCTGAACACGGCAGCCCTAAGAGCACACCGGCGGCACCACCCAAGGTGCCGCTTTCATTTGAAGAGTATGGCCTTAAGATGCCTCCCCCAGCACATCTGCGTGCCAGCATGGGGTGCACGCCGATGGGAACAAGCGCTGCAGATGTGTTAGCGGCTGCTATCGCGGCTGCAACCGCTTTTTTTTTTTTTTGAAGAAGAAGAAGAGCAGGAGAATGAAGACCAACGCATTGCAGCTGCAGCTGATGGAGCCGATGAGGAAGGAAGAGAGCATCCATCAAAATCTTCACTCACGTATGGTGCCGAGGGTGCAACGCCTCGCCAAGATGATGAGACTGTGGAAACGTGAGCATCGATCGATTGAACGGGTTTTCTTTTTTGCAGAAGATTTTTTTTTCCGATTGAGAGAGTCCACAACATTCTCGCTCACTGCACTTACAGACAAGATTTCTGCTGATTCGTTCCAAAAAGAATAAGTTTAATTCTGAGATTGGTTGGCTGTTGTGATCTGGTTACTTGCTTTCTTTGCTTTCGTCTAATTTTTTGTGATAAAAAAGCTAACTGAGAGACACTGTCTTGCTTTTCATGAGCACTTCTGAGCTCTCCAACCCTGATGGGCACTGTGTGGGTCCCCAAAGCGAACAGGCAGGCAAAGCCGCGAGCTGCCAAGGATGCCCCAACGCAGCTATTTGTGCATCCGCCCCGAAAGGCCCCGACCCAGATATTGAAATCATTACCCGCCGACTTCAAAATGTGAAGCACAAGATTCTTGTTCTCAGTGGCAAAGGAGGCGTGGGCAAGAGCACCATGACGAAAGAGCTGGCCTTTACTCTTGGGCACCGCAACTTGCTCGTCGGCCTCGTCGACACCGATATCTGTGGCCCAAGTATTCCTCGAATGACCGGCGTCCGAGCAGAAGAGGTGCATCAAAGTGCAGGTGGGTGGGAGCCAGTCGCGGTCGACGACAACGTCTCTGTGATCTCCACACACTTCTTGCTGCCCAATAAAGACGACGCCGTTGTGTGGCGCGGCCCACGCAAGAACGGAATGATCAAAAACTTCTTGAAGGATGTGTCTTGGGGAGAGCTTGACGTGCTAGTGTTCGACACGCCTCCAGGTACGAGCGACGAGCACATTTCCACTGTCACGCTTCTGCAACAGTCGGGTGGTGTGTCCGGTGCTGTGATTGTGACAACGCCTCAGGAAGTTGCGGTGGCGGACGTTCGCCGTGAGATTAGCTTCTGCATTAAGACCAAAGTACCTATCCTTGGCATCGTGGAGAACATGAGCGGTTTTGTGTGCCCGAAGTGCGATAAGTCTTCGATGGTCTTTCCCTCAAAGTTTGGTGAGGGCGCAGGTGAACGTCTTGCAAAGGAGTATGGGTTTCCGTTTTTAGGGAGAGTCCCGCTCGACCCGCGGTTGATGAAGGCGTGTGAGGAGGGCGTCCCTCTTCGGGAGATTGCATCTGACAGCCCAGCAGTGATTGCGCTGGATCGTGTCGTGGATGGTCTTCTCCACCAGCTATCGTTGCAGTCGGCGCCCAACGCAAGTAGTGCTTAAAGCGGAGTAAGATGAGTTGTGAAGTGCAGCCCGCCGACTGCAACAGTATGCAAAGCTGAAGGCATGAGATGAGGGACCTTTTGATATATTCACGGCAGGACGTGTCAAACCGCGTCGACAAGCCAGAAAAATCAGGTAAAAAGGTTGCGTTTGGATTTGTAGCTGATATACTTTTTGTGATTTACAGTTCTCCTCTTTCGTTTTTCTAATTTCGATTGACGCGAGGACCGTACAGAATCATGTCAACGTACATTTCTTCTTTCTTTAGCGGCTTAATGGGCCTCACCACGTTCCAAGTCATTGCGGCGTACATCCTCCTCTGCGCCATCTTCATGTACATCGTCATCATGGGGCCGTCAAAGTTCCACCGCGACGGGTGCGTCGGCAAAATGCACACATGGCTCATGAGATGCCCCAACCTCTTTGGTACTTGTTTGTGTTTCCTGGCCTGCTGCTGCCGACTCAACAAAGCCCAACGCTCTTGGAAACAATTCGAAGACCGTGTCATGAATAAGAGGCACCCAGGTATGGTGATATTCTACGTTGTGGTGATCGGTGCGGCCGAATATTTTTACCTCTTCTTCGCAGTCCCAAAGCTCCTGTCCGTGGAGAGGCGGGTGTTTGCGTGGCTGTTGATTATCGCGTCCGAGGTGACGTTTGTGATTGCGTGCGTCTCCAATCCAGGGATTGTGACACCGGAGCATAAGAAAGCGGATCAAGCGTTTGCGTTCGAAGAGGTAGAAGCGAAATTTCAAAGCGCTCTCGATGCCAAAACAAGGCGCAAGCTCCGCTCTCAATTCTTGCTTAGCCCTGAAGCAGAACTCCGACAAGCCCGTCGCTACGTTGTGGATAATATTTTGTATGCCATCGCAGCGCAGCAACGGCAGCAAGGGCCACCAAATGAGAAACCTATTCCTCCCCCACACGGGACTCTTTGCACGTCTTGTGAGTCTGCGAGGCCATCTCGTAGCAAGCATTGCCGGCTTTGCGGCCATTGCGTGCGGCGTTTCGACCACCACTGCCCGTGGATTAACAACGATGTCGCGGAGAACAACCATCGGTACTTTTTGCTGTTTCTCTTTTCACACGTGGTATCATGCTACTGGGCCGCGTTCGACTGCTACACGATTCTCATGCATATGGTCTCTGGGCAGAAGCTCCTTTCCGCGATGTTCGTCAATGGCGCGGGGAAACGGGTGCGGGCCACGGCAACCCACATCGCGTTGTACCTCATGAACCAAGAAACGTCGGTCTGCTGTGTGCTGCTGTTTACGGTGTTGATTGGGACACTTCTTCTGGGATTTTGGGGGTATCAGATGCGCATGGTGCTGAACAACGTCACATCTAACGATCTTAACAAAATCGACGACGTGATTGAGTTTCTTCAGCGCCAGCCGACTGCCGTAGACGTTCAGCGGGAAGCAATGCAATTGGCCACGTACATGTTGCAGTGGACGGCGAGGAAAATTACGATACCACCGCTTCACGATACCACCGCTTCCAGAGGAGTTGAAGCATGTAGCAGCCAAGATTCAGACACCCACCACTGGGAATGAACCAGCAGGAAAGGATGACACGGCTCGTAAAGCAGCTGTGATGGCAGCAGCGGCGGCAACGCCTCTTACAGAAATGCAAAAGAAAGCATCGAGAGCATATCGAAAAGAAGTCGAGAAGATCATGAGCAAGGCGTTGAAGTTAACGTTCTGTGCCGGATCGTACTCCGTCAACTTAAGGGAAGTTCTATTTCCTTACAGGGAGTCTAAGTATCATCGTCAGTGGCGTAACGAACTTGCACCTGGCGCAGCGAGAAAAGAGAAACTGTTTGGTGCGTTCCGTACTGACCAAGAGTCAGCATTTGCGAACGGAGTGAATTCTCAACGCCCGCTTCCTGGAGAGGACCGAGTCAAAGGCAAAAAGAAGAAATGAAAGCTGCAAGGGCCTTGATTTGCCAACCACATTTCATTCCTGTTTTCTGCAGAAGGATGGATTCTTTTTCGAAGGAATGCACCCTGTCAGTGCCCCTCTTTTGCCTTCTCTTCTTCTCTCAAGTTCTAAAAAAAGAAAAGAATATCGACACAACATTCTAGGAGCAAATCCCCACAACTAACCACCGAACCACACACAGGTCATGTCCAACGCTCAACTCCGCAGGACAATGATGAAGGGTGGCATGTCCATCGAGGACATCTCCACCATGCTTATCGCTGGGGGTTACTTCCGTGCCAAGATCCGCAGCCTCACAGACTTCGACAAAGTTGCTGGAGGCCTTGCGTGGTGCATTTTAAACTCTCGTCATTCTATCGATGTGGAATTTGTGGAAAACGCACACATTCGTGACAAAATCAAAGTGGCTGAGAACATCTGTGGTGCTCTTAAGACGGACATGCAATGCCCGCACGACCTTGAACCTCATCAAATTCAAGGTCTTGATTACCCAAAGATCGCGCAAGTTCTCGAATGGTTGCTCAAGCGTGTGGCAGCAGCTCGAGTGGAAAATGCCCACTACGTCGCGGAATTCACCAAATTGGACTTTGCCCGTCGATTTCACACCAACGTTGCGAGCATGACGAATGAAGCCCACCTCCCTCTTCACGTTGCGGACCCAATCTCTGCCCACAAGAAATCCCATCGTGCTCCAAAGCGTGTCATGATCTCCGGCCAGGCCACCTACGCCTCACCCCTGGAGCACGCCGCCACTGTGTTGCTGGAGTACGGCTTGAAGTATCAGATGAAGGATTCGATCTTGCTTCTTCAGAATACTGTAGAGGGTGACGCAGAAATGCAACGGGATGTGTCCAAGGTGCAAGACGATGAGCGGAAGGAGCAAGCGATGTTAGAGGCGTTGCTCGCTCAGATGAACTCCCATCGCGACAAGGCCCGCATTGGTGCTGGGCATCTGGACTCCATTATGCACAAGGCTTCAGACAATGACAAGATCGCAAAACTGCGTGATGGGTATCAGGCCCGCCGTGCTGCGTTGCAAGAACGCTTGGCCGAGGAGGAAGCTGCACGTAACGAACTTGAGCGCCAAAAGCAGCGCATCGACGAACTCAGGGCAGAAGCTGAGAACGCTGCTGCCCAAGAAGCGGCGCTTATGGAACAAGTGGAGGCGGTGCAGTCTTCGGCGGATAGTGTCCGTGAGAAATACAAGAAAAAGATCCGTCGCCTTGATGAGCAGACAGAGGGCATCGACGACATCGAAAAGATGCTTCGCTCGGACCAATCCCGATCAGAACAATTCGATCATCTGTTGCAACTGCTAGAGGATGAAAAGGAGCAGCTGCGCAAGCTGGACGAAGACCGCGAGAAATCGAAGCAACGTGTGAACGAGGCAAAGGAGGAAGTTCTTGAACTTGCGGACCGCATGGAGCAACTCGCGGGCGAGGAGGGCAAAGAAGCCTTCGAGGCAGAGTTACGCAGCCTCAAGGCTGACCTTGACGCAGTACTTAACGAGCTTGCCAAGCGTGATCAAGAAGCGATGGGCGTGATGCGAAAAATTGATGAATTCCCAACGCGTGCAGAGCTCCAGCAGTACCACGTTCGTATCGGAGAACTTGACGAAGAGATTGCTTGGAAGTTTGAAGCGACCCGATTGTCTTACACAGTCTACAACAACCGAGCTGAGGTGTTGAAGTGCTTGAAGAATGAAGAGGATGTACTCCAGCAACTTTCTCAGCTGGTGGACACATGCCTTGGCGGAGGCAAAAACGCCGCCAAGAAGAACGCTGCAGAGCGACAACTGTTGCTTGAACAGTCGAGTGCGATTGTCGGTCAACTGAAGGCATCTTGCATTAAGCAAAAGGAACGCGTCGAAGAGGCGGTTGCACAGAACACCCAATCCCGTACTGCGTACGATGCTCTTTTAGAGAAGCAGGCGGAATACAACAGACTCGTTGCGGACACAAAGCTCAGGTTGGAGGAGAATGAGCTGCTGCAACAACAGTTGAACGAAGCACAGGACGCGACTGAGGAGGCACAAGAGGATGAAGCGTAGTCGTTCATGAAACGATGAGACGCCGATTTTTTCTTTGAATTGAAGATTTGATGTCGCTGCTCAAAATCGTTTGAAGCAAATCCACGATCTTCGGCCTCTAACAAAATTCTTATTATTTTTTCTAGAGTTGTTTGCTGTAACAACGATAAGAAAAGGTGTTGCCATGTCACTACATGTCGTCCTGTGGCTGTTCGCTGTAACAGTGCTGAGTACACTTGCCAATCCGAGCGTCGTTGCCCACTCACTCGACTCTCCTCAGCCTCCGTCGTCGTCGTCGTCGGCTACTGTTCTTGCGTCTGCTGTTTTAGTGAGCTGCAACAAACACAACCTTCCTCAAGATTACTGGACGCGAATGCGTCGCATCGTGCAACACGAACTCCTCCCAGCGGCCATGTCGCCGCAATGCAACTCATCTCCTTCTAGCTCTAGTGTAGGCACAGTTGAGGAAAGAGAGCACACTCATGGTGTTTGCCGCCTGGATGCGTTCCTGTGGCTGGGCGATGTCGTCTACGCCGATACTCCGGTCCTTCCAGGGTACTGGGTGGCCACACCCCTCCTTGAGATCCACGCGAAATACATTGCGCAACGCCACAATACTCAGTATCAGGGGTTTCTAGACGCAACAGTGCGAGTACCAACTCCTGAACATGTTCTGGGTGTATGGGACGATCACGATTTTGGCATGAACGATGGGGGCGCAGAGTATGCCGACAAAGACGGCGTACAGCAGATGTTCCTTGACTTCCTTGATGAGCCGACGGCATCCATTCGCAGAAAGCGAAAAGGCTTGTACTCCTTCCGCACCATCACATTTATACAAGATGATTCCCCTGCATCCATTCACGCGGATCAAGCATACGAATTTGCATTTTGCATTATTCTTCTCGATGTTCGCTATTTCCGCGAGCCATTCACTGCTGCGAGGGTGAATGACATGCTAGGCGACGCCCAGTGGCGGTGGTTAGACGAAATCCTTCAGTACGTGAGCGGCGTGAGTAATACGGTTCCCCCCGAGGCGTTTGAGGAAGGCGTGCATCACCGAGTGCACGGGAAAACGTCCCAACGGTGTGCCTCGGTGTTGATTGGTGGCGGTATTCAGTTCCTGATGGATGAGAAGCCGACGGAGCATTGGGGGAACTTTCCCAAAAGTCGAGATCGACTTTTGTCGATGTTGCGTCATCGGGGTGTCCAGCGTGTTGTGTTTCTCTCTGGGGACGTTCACTTGGGTGAGATTGGAAGAGATGCATCCGACGACGCAGTGAGCATCTTGGGATACCCAACGGTAGAACTCACAAGTTCAGGTCTGACGCATTCGGCCGCGAGCATTCCGTTGATCCCAATGTGGTTTAAGGAGATGTTCCCATCACCACGTCGTGTGGGCGTCTACTTGGGGAGAAACTTTGGCTCGATCTCCCTTGAGGCAATAGCAGCCTCCTCCTCTGCGTCGTCAGGTCACACGCCATCTCCTGGCATTGAAGCTGGCAGTAGCAGCGATTCGTTAACGCTTGTACTTCGTGTTCACAAACTAGATGGCGAACACGCTGCTTCCGATATGGCGATTTCAGCGACAAACTCAACAGTTCTGGAACACCGTGTGCTGCTGAGTGACTTGGAGTATCGTTCACATATTCGCTCCTTCGACAACTCTCACCACGGCGGTGGTGGCCATCCTCGCATCACGAGTTACCCAGACTCAGAGCCTGGTGCCATTAAAAGAATCCTTATGGCCACTCAGCGGTATGTGTTTCCTTCGGCAAAGTTTCATCAGCTGATTAATCTTTATGTGTTTGGCGCGCTGCTGGCAATTGCTGTGGCACTGCTGCTGGCGTTGCGGGTGATGTGGTCCCTAGGGAAGCGGTGCTGGAATGGCCGTGGTCGGAAAAAGATCGACTGATGTCTGGTCGTCTTGTAAAGGTATCAGAACGACTCCCCTTGAGGGCAAACAAACAAATGTGTGCTCTTTGTTCTCGTCCCCGTGTCCGTCTCCCAGCAAAATTGCTTGCTTAGTTTCTATTTTTTTTTCTTAGGATCACACTGGTGAAAGATCAAAATGTTTGTCATTGCCGATGATTTGAATTTTCGTGCTTTTTTTTTTTTATATATTTTTTTTTTTATGACTAAGAACGAAACAGGAAGGGTTGAGCAGTTTGCAACTGTCAGAGTGCAAATCTCTCGGAAAGAAGTACAGCAAAAAGTTAACTTCTCAACCAAAACCAAAAAAAAAATACTTATTATGCTATCAGCATCTAGCAACCCTTTACCCTCTGGAAATCCGTCGCCGAACGCATCCCTCACCGCACCACCTCATGGTAGCGCCGACCATCTCGCTGCCTCACCTGTCAGTGGGAGACCAAAGCATAGTATGAATACATTAGTCACGGCGATTTCAGCGTTTCTTCACACCCCCAACACCGTCCAACTTGCTCAACATAAATCACCAGCGGCACTCAACATTGATAGTAGCACCAACAACAAGCGTCGAACTTCGACCAACTCAGGGAAAGATCCGCAGACATCGGACGGTGTCACGCCACCGCCGTCACCTGCGCCGCTGGGCGATCAACGAGAACTCATTCGGGAAATGTTCGATGGTATCGACAAGAGAAGCAGAGGCTGGATTTCTGTCTCCGCAACGAGACGGGCGTTGTCGTCGTTTGGCGTGCGATTAGACCACACAGATATGGAGGAGCTGCTCCGTGAAGTGGGTTCTCTCAAGCCCCACGCAAATGCTTCTGTTGTAGCAGCAGCAGCAACCTCATCGTCAACACACAACGCAAATCACATCAACCGTGCTGCAGCGTCTCCGTCCCCTAGTGCTTTAAAGACGGTGGTGGTGGAGGGAGGCGGTGTGAAAGATACATTCGACTTGAGCGGATTTGATTTCCCCGATGATGACGATGAGGAAGATCTGGACTTTGCAGACCTTCACTCAGGGGGAGTTGGGTATCACTCTGCAGAAATGTTTTCCACTGTCAGCAATGATGGCGCCATGAAAACGTCCTTCGCCAATCTTCCTTACCGACAACGGCAAAGAGATCATCAAGAAATGAAAAACGCTAGTGTTTTTGAAATACTGCAGCGAGTTCTCGGCAGTGGCAGAGGTGATCAGCTGCAGCAGCACATCAGTGGCAAGCATAGTGTTCCACTTAAGCGCAATGTAACGGCGGAAGTGGAGGTCGTGGTCGATGAGCCTCGCATTATTGCCGTTGGTCCCGCCAGCTCAAGCAACAATAAATTTAATACCGACAACAACACTACAAACGCGAACAACGACGGTCCTGTGAAGCGCATGACTAGCTTTGGAAGAGATAGCACCACAAGTGTCGTCAATCAAAAAGTGCATTCCCTTCTTAGCGCGCGTACGCAAACATTAGTCGGCGCGTCTGGGAGTTGCACGCCGCCACCATCAGGAGGGCGCGCGACAAACAACAGTGGTAGTTTACCGAGCACTCCCATCACCAAAGTGACATTTGAAATGTTTCATCAAATGGTGATGGTGTGGCAAACGGCTGCCCGATTTCGTCAGTTCGAAGAGCGCACGTATGTCGCAAAGGAGCATCTGGAGAACGGCGTGCGCACACAAAATTTCCTTCCCGATTCTTTTGGCATGTTCGTGTGGCACTGTATCGTGATGGGCCTGTCCACTTGCATGATCTTCGCCGCCTTGTCGGTGTTTTCGTATCAAGAACGACACCTTCCTCGTTACCTTTCGATGACAGCGCCGTTTGAGCTTGCCGCGTCTCTTTTCTTTGCCGTCGACATTTACTTGCGATTTCACACGGTTGTTGTAAAGCAAGGCGTCAACGGAGAGCATTTGATCGACGATACACCCATCGGCATTGCGAAATCATATTTCTATTCTCCTTGGTTATGGATAGATCTGTTTTGTGTGCTCCCACTCCGGTTTTGTTTCTTCACCTTCGGTTCGGTGGATGAGACGTACTTGCTGACGTACAACCAAACCAGTGGGTTGATCCTGACAGGGTACGAGGGTTGTGTGAACTGCTCCGAGGACATTGACCACATGCGAGATCGGCTGCTTGCTGCTAAGATCTTCATGGTGCTGCGGTGTGTGAAGTACGTGGAGCATTTGTACTACTTTCACGAGTCGCGTCTTGTGTTCATGAACGCAGACTACGTCACAAGAAATTTTGTGTTCGTTCCTATGTTCACTGCGCTCAGCAATATCGCCGTGACGGTTCAAACTCTCGCCACCGTGTACCTTTCCAAGCACCCTCGCAGCGACGCTGAAGTGCTGCACGGCGGTGGTTTGGTCCTTGCACGGGCGTACTACTTGATTCTGACCTGCTTCGCGACTGTTGGGTACGGAGATATCGTCCCACAATTCTCTGATGAGTGGGACCGTGGTTTCTTCATTGTTCTGATTATTATTGCGTTTATCGTCAATGCCTCTGTGATTGGAGAGGCTGTGTCGTTCTTCCAACGTAGCGACATTGACAGCCGCAAGAGCGAGTCGCTGTTAGAGCTTCTCGCCATGTGCAAGTATTTCTGCATCCCAACTGGTCTCAGAAATGAAATCATTAGTTTTTACAACCACACAGCCTCGTCGGATATCATGAACAGCTACGGCCACAAGTTCGAAATGATTCCTGTAGAATTACGCAAAGGTCTTCAGCTCATGTCACGCCTTCGGCTCATCCGCCAGCTTCCCTACTTTGACGATCTTCATCGAAGCGCACGATTGTTATTATGCAATTGTTTAGAAAAAGTCACCTACTGCCCTGAACAGTATGTGATTTATGCTGGGGAGATCGGCAATGAAATGTTCTTCTTGAATCATGGATTCGTTGATATCTTTGGGGCGAAGGGGTTGTACTTGGTCACGCTACGCCACGGAAATTACTTTGGTGAGATGGCGATTATTGACCCTGAGCCACAAAAACGTGCCGCGGATGTAAAGGCGATTACCTATTGCGAGATTTATGTTCTTTCGAAAGAAAGCTTCCAAGATTTGTTAGAAAAGTACCCCAGACTTCACTCTGCAGTCACCGACTTAGCTGACAAGCGTCGAAAGCAAACACAGCTGGCCACCAAACAAGCAACCAATGGAAAGAGCGAGGCGTCATCGCCAGTAGGAGTACCTCCACCTCCACCTCCAGCACCCGCACCAGCAGTAGTGAGCGTCAATGTGAAACGCCGACAGTCCCTTGTTAAACAAGTCAATGCGGCGGCAGCAGCAGCAGCGGCGAGCAAGGAGATGACAATCGTCGTGGACGGTGGTTCCCCTGTTGGCTCTCAAGAGGCGGCGAACGCAGCATCCGCTCCACAACAAGCTCCTCCTCAGCGTGGCGCTATGTTCGTTGAGGACTTCAGCGATCATGAAGGTGGCGACGGCTCACCGCTTCCCGGTGGTGGTGGTGGTGCAGGCAACAACGGCAAGACACCACGAGGGACAGCATCGTACGACAAATCACTCGGCTTTGCACCGCTTGAGCGGCACGATTCTGACCCTCGTGACGGAACCATGGCGCAGCGGTCGGGAGCAGCTGTGACCCGTGCATCGTCTGTGGTCGCAGCCGCGGCAGTGACCCCACGGAACAACGTGTCCACAGGAGGAGGCGTTTTTGGAGCTGGGAATGGGGTAGCCCTCCGCAACCGTAGCAACAGCTTGTTGGCAGCTGGAGGCCCACCGCAACTTGGTGGCGGCGGTGTCTTTTCTCCCGGTCGTCCGCAACTTAGGATTGAGCAAAGCATTCTTACCACAAATGAAGATTCAAGTCCCATTGGTGGTGCTGCCGCCCTAAGTGGCACGCTGTCGTCTGACCGAACACCAAATAGCGAGCAGCGGCAGATTGCATCCCTGATTGATGCCCTCGAGAATGAAATTGAGCAGCTCATGAGCTTTGTCGACGCCGATTAGGAATTAGAAGTGACTTCGAAACTTTTTAGAAGAAAGTGAAATGCGAAGGAGGAATTCTGTAAGAAAAAGAGTTTTTTTTTTTTGTTTGTTCGTTTGAGAGGTGTCTCCCCATCACTGCGCAGCATCAATGCAATACAACAAGCTTTTTGGTTATCGTTTCACATGATGCCACACCTTTGCTTCCGCCGTTATTTGTTAGATCCCCCTTCCCCGCATTTTTGCCACGCTCTGCTTTTGTTTTTCTCGAGTTTTTTTTTCCAGAAGAACGAATCAGCCAACTCGCGACTACAACAACCAACTACAACTTGATAAATTTTCCATCTCCACTTTTTTGACCCACGTGCTATCAAGGACAAACCGCCCTTATCCGTTATGTAACAGCTTGCGTCCAAGCACCACCAGCCAACAAAACAAATGAACCAGTAGTAGTCATCCCCCCCTTTGCTAATTTTTGTTTTGGGTTTTCCCCTATTTCCCTTTCTTGTGTGTTTGCTAGCAATGTTTTATGAGTTCCTAATATCCCCCATCCCATCGTGCCCTCCCATTTCCTTCACGGGTGATGGTTTCCTTATATCATCGTGTGTTGTTCAATTTTTCGCGTGAAAAAACTCTTCTTTTAATTTTTGGAAGTAGTGCTCACGTGCCAATACCAAAGTGTTCCTTCGTGCTCGTACAGATTCTGAAAACAACAGAAAATGGGCACCAATCACACTCCCTTTCCTCCTTGTACAAAAATAAGACATCTTGATTCATCTTGATTCCAATGTGATTGCTTTTCCGTTTCTCCTGCCCTGAGCCCTGCTCGTTCTCCCCTTCAAAGCCCACACGTGCATTCCAGAATTTTTTTGTATGACGAATCAGCAATCAAGAATTTGGTTTCAGTTAGTTTGCGTTTGTCACACGTACGTGCGATTTCCATTTTTTTGCTGCACACATCAGAGAGAAGAAACACAACACTTTACATTGTAGATTCTTTGAGATTTTTTTCCAAGTGCCACTTCCACCTCAAACGTCATTCTCACATGAGCGAGGAGGCTAAGAACAACACGCATACCGCCAGCATCGCCGAGGTCGCTCGTCAAAGTACCATGGATCAAGCGGTGCTTGCCGCACTCGACCGGCGACGATGCCCCTCACCCCTATTTACCACGGCTTCAACTGCTAGTGGTGGGCGAGGAATGACAGAGTTACGATTGCCACACAGGGCTGCGTCACCAGCTGCGTCAGCATCCTCTCCCCTCCTTGTGCCCTCAGCAGGAGTAGGAGGAGGCATGAACTCGACGTTTGGATCATCTTCTTTCCGTCAAGTCCCAGTTGACCCTCTTCAACGACTTCGGATGGAGCGCGCACGGCGACCGACGCCATCCGCTGTTCTTAAACAGACATCAGCCTTAAATGTAGACAAAATGATTGGAGAGGCGGTGGAGGAGGAGTTCCGGCGTCGTCCTCATACGACAAGTACGCTGAGTAGCAGCCAACCACCACAGCAACAACATCGGAGTGTTGCGTCGTCAGGACTTCCCCCATTGAGTCGAGAATCCCAAAGTGCAGCTGCCTTCCCACATGAAGAGATGCTTCAAGGAAAGAAATCAAAGAAGTTGTCGTCTTCGCGTGGAGGTAACCGCGCAGCCATGCTGAGGCAAGCACTTTTGGCCCAGCAGCAGAGTTGTGAGGACGAGCTACATGAGGCCGAAGTAGAGGCCTCTCAACACATCGAAGTGGTGGATTTGATTTACTCGCAGCTCTCAGCGGGCCATCACCCAACTACCGTGGCAGTCGGTTCCTCACTGTTTCGGAAACCAACAAATGATGAGGATGATGGTGAGCAGCTAGCTGAGCAGAATCGCGAGAAAGAATGCGACCAAGTGAAGGACTTCTCCTGTGTGCGCTTTAATGACACCACGTTCTCCATGTTTCTTAACGCGTTATCCAAAGTGCACGGAGTACGAACGCTCAACCTTCAATATGTGGCGGTGCCGTTTGGTCAGGAGCATCAACTGCTGCGAGCAGTAGAGTCTAACCCAACACCGATAGAACTTGTCGACATCAGTTGCAGCAGCTTTGCCGCGCACAAAGATCTTTGCCAGTCTTTGGAAACCATTCTCGAACGAAATAGGAAGCGCGCAGAGCAGCGTCGTGAGGATGCTGCACGTGCCGCTCAAGTCGAACGCACCAAGCAGGAAGCTGCGGCGTGGAAAGAAGCGACCACTACCCTCAGCCACCGCGCAGAGAGGTTGATATCACAACATAAGAAAGAGGAACACCGTGATTGGCAACGATTGATGGAGGCGTGGTCCATCGCGCAACGATTTACCCAACAGAAGGATCTCGAGCGTGCCCATGCACTCGCCCATCGCAGAAGACGTCAGGAAGTGTTGACTGCAGAGAAATTAGCACGCCTGGAAATTATGACCAGTGCAGGGAAGCTTTTTGATGACTTGTCAAGGGATGAATGGCGTTTGTCTCGCGGCGCGTTGGTGACGGAGCAGAACATGCAGCGACGTGCCATTTGGCGCCTCTACTGCGACAGCTGGATCAAAGTATCGGTGTCAACCAAACGCCGCGATGCCGACCGGATCGTCGAGCTCCACAAATTTGAAGTTGCTGCCCTTGACAGCCGCCAGGCGATCCACAATGAACAATTGTTGGCTAGAAACGCGTTCCGAGTGCAGTACATTCAGAACCTTGAGGCCATCGCGGCAAAGCGGTTAGAGCTCCGAGTGAAAAAAGACGACGAGCACCGCAGGTTTCGTCAGCGTCATCAGGAAGAAGAGATTGCACTGGAGCAGCAACGTGCCAAGGCCAGAATGGAAAGTATGTTGCATGGCGGCGATGGTAGCGGCGGTGACGCTAGATCTCCCACTGCAGGTGGTGGTGGCAAGGGCAAACCCTTCCGCGTAGGAGATGAAGAAGTTTTCTACAGGTTTATGGTGGAGCTTTCTACTCAAATATTTGACGCAATGACTACGATCAGAAAAGTATCTGAGCGCTGCGTCATGCGCGAAGGGAAAATACGCGAGACAGTAGTCAAGTACCAACAAGCGCTGCTCGTCCCTCCCCGCCTCACTGCCCGCGTGTCGGCGGATGCACCGCCTACTGTGTTTTACGATGGGCAAGCACATGCTGTTGAGATTGAGCCAACGTTGTCGCTGCAGGTTTCTATGGACCCGTTTTGGACTGTAAGATGCGGCCTTCTGCGCGATGAATTGCATAAAATGGTACAGCCCTATCGCCAGAGCCGGAAAGAATGCGCACAGCAACTGTACCCAGTGATGCAGGATGTTGACCGATGTTACCGCACCGCTGGCCTTCAAGGGCAAATGTCATGGCCCCCTCAGATAAAAGGCGCGTACACGGCCAACAGCAGCCAGCCAAACAAGGAACTAATGGACCACGTAGAGAAGCTGCTTCTGCAGTCTGTGAAGAAATTGAAGCTTAGCAAAGAGACGATTGTGTGCGGCGTTCTGCGAGTAGAGGTCCCTGAGAAATATCGTTGCTACGGTGGCCTTGCACTTGATGAAGTTGCGTTGGTAGATGGGTTCCGCAACTCGAGACCTGAACTGTTTCATTGCAGTAAACCCATCTCGCTCTGGGAGTGTACGTACGAAGGTATTCGTGACGATATTCCCGTCCCGGCACACATGCAAGTGGACAAAGACAAGATGCTGGAGATTACAAGATCGGCACAAGTCACCAAACGAGAGGAGCTGTTCGCTGACGACGGACCTCCATCTGCGATGCCGACCCATCGCTCTGGGCAAGGCAGTCATCCTGCGACGGCGCGAGGAGGAGATGGCGCCACAATCACGGCCCTTGGTGGCGGCGAAGGTTCCCCTCGTTCCCAAGCCATTAAAAAGTCAAAGCCGCCACGGTCTGTATCGCCTGGCATCAGTCCCACTACAACGAAAGAGCCTTCTGCGTATCCCACCACACTTGCTACCGCACCTCCTGCAGCAGCTGCACTCGATTCGCACGTTATTGGCGGCGGCGATCTTCTCGATGATAACGAGATTCCCATCATTACAACCACAGCGTCGTCTCCCACTGTCCCTGCAGCCAACTCGTCGCCCTTCACCGAAGTGCCGGAGCGATCACGGTACGCGGCAGCGGTGATTGAAGTTACCATTCCCACCGGCGTTACACCGGAACAGATTGAGGCCGTTGCGAAGTGTATTAAATTTGTTGCGGTGAGGCCACCAGCGCCTCTATCTGAAGAGGGTGGACGAACCCCCACCGGCGGCGAGCCATTTCCCGCTGCGAAGCAGACGCGAAGTTCCAGTGTGAGTGTTGACCCTCTAGCCGCAACAGATGATGGCAATTTACACCGCTTGAAGAAGGAACGTCTGCGCACACCTCGAAGCATTCATGGTGGTGCAGTGACGCAGTTGCTGCCTGGGCGCCAAGCTATTCTCGCGTCGATTGTGTGCCAGTTGACGTTGTTTACCAAAGGCATTCGACAACGTGCGCTACCAACGACGAACTTAACCAATTATGGCGGAGAGAAGAGCTTTGCGGTCCTTGCCCTCACCCAAGGGCGCCCCAATTCAGGGCCCCGAGGGAGCAACTCAGGGACATCCCCAGCGTTGATCGCAGCGGCAGCCGCCTTAGCAGGCAAGAGGCCACCAAGCCCTGTGCCGATGCTGCGCGGCATGGGTGGTGCATTCGGGGGACAAGATGCTGTGGGAGCGACTCTTACTGGCGTCAAACGTCTGAACCCCCTGAAAGCCCTATCGATTCGAAAGTCAACTCTCGACTACACCTTGTCGCTATTGCTGGCGCCTTGCGTAGTGGAGTTCTCTAACACAAGATTTGTACAAGAGCATGACGCCAGAGCAGGTCCTTGCAGGTTGCTTGGGCTTCCATGTGTGTCGCTTTTTCAGCCACCGACGGTAGTTCGACGACGAAAGAATCCGTTCTTACTTCGCATCGTTGGTCAGGAAAAGCGTGCGAGTGACAGTCGCCAGCAGCTGTTCTCTGAACCCACGCCATCTTCAGGTCCGGAAGAATCGTCAGCACTGAAGGCGCAGACCAGCGATTTGCACCTGTTGTCCAGCGGTGAGAGCAGCGACGAGGATGCTCATGAAAAACACCACCGCAAGAGCAAAACTGGGCCCTTATCTGCATACTCCCTTGTCGCAGTGGCGCAGGTTGCTGTGAGTGATAACGCTGTCGCCGAAAGCTCCCCCCTAGGACAAAGCACCGAGGACCCAATTGGAGGTGAAACCCCTGGCACTGTACCGTTCCGAGGGATGATTGTGACGGTGACGATTACTCAAGGAGCAAAGCTATCCACCGAGGACACGATCGCTATTGAGTCATCCAACTTTATTGCCGCGAAGCAAGGCCAATTGTTTTACTTCCCACCACCTCCTCCTACCACACAGGTGGCGCCAAAAAGTTCGCTTGTGACCGCGGCAAGGCCGTCCTCCACGGTTGTGACATTTCAAGTCGAAGGCGACGATGATGCATCTCTCGAGTCGGGGCCCATGACCCCGAAGGCTCTGGTGGAGGCCCAGTCTGGTGATGCTGGCGGGGGACCGGGTGGAAACAACGATGACCCGTTGACTGCTGATCCGTTTGCCAACTTGGCTCAATTCAATCCTCGCGATGAGCGCAGCTCCTCCATGGACGATGAGCGCGGCGGTGGTGTCCGTGGCATCCGTTTCGAAGAAGAGGAGGAGTACGACTCCCGTGCCAGTCCTACCCGCGCGTTCTCCGCGGCAGAGCAGATTGCCGTGTTTGAGCAGCCCCCGAATGAACTTCGCGTCACGTTTCTCACTGATGAATTTGTCTCTGCGGAAGTTGTGGAGGCAACTGTCCGTGAGATTGCATATCGAAATATTTCCGTCGATCCCACCGTTGGTGTCCGGGAGATAACCATCACGATTCAGTCCCCAGTTGGCGTGACCGAGACTTTTTACGCTGATGTTGCCATCAACGCAGCAGACGATCCTACCGACTGGGCGGTGCATCAGTCAGAGCGAGTGGTGTACATGCCGTTAGATACTGAGTGGTGTACATGCCGTTAGATACTGCTCACGCACGTGAATGGCTGAAGACACTTGAGAGCATCAGCAGCGATCTGCCACCGTTGCCGCACGACCCCGCTGGTGGGGGCAAGGGTGATCCCTTTTGCGACGCACCATCTCTTGCGCTGCAGCACTTGAATAGCATGGTCCCAGCTGCGGTGCTGCGGTTTGCAGACACCGTTGAAGTTCTTGATGACGATACGACGTTCTTTTCTTCTGGCCACTTGAGGTTTGCCCTCTTCAACGAGCGCACAGGTGTTGCGCTGGGCGCATCTCCCACGACAAGCCAAGCCATGAGCGGTTTAATGGTCGTCGATGGTTGTGATGACGACGTTACGTCACAGCAAACCAACGTCGAGCAACTCCTTGCCATGGGGGAGCCGTGCACGGATGACGGCGTCGGTCTCTTCTTAGATATCCCACTATACAAGACACAGTTTGGCCTGTGCATGGTGCCCAGGTCTACCGGGTCCTCTGCAGCTGGTGACAGCACGACGACGGCATCCGGTTCATACTTCCCCCGAGGCCTCCCATCGGCGCATTCGTTTGCGCCGTCGTTCGGTGGGGCAGGCGGTGATATCTTCGATTTGTATGATGACGGGTATCTTCAAGGAACTGTGCGGTTTGGGGAGCAAACGTTTGGCCACATTTCTCGTAGGTGCGTGGCACAGCCGACTGATCATCATGCCCTCGTTGCCGGGAATATTGGGAGCCGAAAGTCGTCTGCCACGCTGCCAGCAGTGCTCATGATCTCAGTGGAGGATGCAGAGCTTCCTCAGTTCAGTGCCCCTGCGGTCGAAAGCCCCGAGGTGGCGCACCACGATGGACGAGGAGATGATCTTTTGTCGTTCGGCGAGCGTCACACGCCACGTGTTTGTGTGCATGCCCTCACCAACGAGATTCACATTGAGTTTGCACGCGGTGGAAACGGTGCGACAGTAGATGCGGTGCAGGAGCTGCTGAAATGCGTCAGCTTTGTGAACCTGCAGCGGTTTCCTGTCGTCGCCTCGGACCTTGGGAATAGGATGGCAACTATCAACATGTTGGTGGGTGCAACCACTGGACGGCGCGACATCATAGGCGACCTCTTGCCCGACACAAACGTCAACCAACCACTGCACGCTGTGATCGCCATTGAGACTCGGCCCTCACTGTTTAGAGTCAATCCCGCCAATGTGGAACTTCAACCAAACACCGATCCGCGAACTCGAGCGTTTTACCCAGAGAACAGCGGTCCATTTTTCTTTCTCAACAACGCGATTGCACTTCCCCATAGCTTTATTGGAGGTTACTTACGAGTTGACCTTGTGGATGGATTCTGTGAGGAGGAGGATCGCATTGATTGTGTTGACCGAACGGAAGCCATTCATTTCCATGATCGAGAGAAGGACGAATACCATCGCAAGATGAGGGCAGGCATGACTCGTCATGGGGTGCTGGGCGGAGGAACGTTAGCCAGCCAAATTTCGCCCAACAACAACAGTGGAATGAGCAGCAACGCACCACCACACCATTCACATCAACACGCAGATGGTGGCTCAAGTGTGCCAGAATTGGCTATGAGTTTCAGTGCTCATATGCACAGCACGACCAGTTTTGTGAATCGCATCGCTCAGAACAACAATTCCGTACCTGTAGCGGATGCTGACACGATGAGCTCTGGGAACGACGACCTTGAGTCAATAGTATCTCCTCGATCTGCTGCAGCACTTGGCGGCGCGTCGCTAATGCGCCTCCCCTCCACCTTTGCCGGGTACATCCCCAACATTCGCTACGGCGCTGTGCGACTGATTCAAAATGAAATTGTGACGGATTTCTCAGGGGACACCATCACAACTGCCAAGGCAGCCATTGTCTCCCCCTCTCCTCGGAGTTTGACTGCTTACTCAATGCACGAGTTCGCGAAAGTGAATATGCTGTCATCCTCAGCTGAGACGTTCGCTGCCAAGTCAGTTGCGCTTTCGGCTGGCGTCTCGCCCTTGGGCGGCATGGCGCAGTCCACGACGAACAATCGCCGGTCGGACTCTGTTGGGTCATCCAATGCGCAAGGCGTTGGAAGTGAAGCCGCATCCACGCCTCGATCGTTTGGCGGCGGTGTGACGGATGCTCCATTCCTTCGCCAAGCTGCAGGTGGTGGTGGTGGTGCAGGCTTGCCAACGTCGCACAGGACTTCCTATGCAAGTTCGTCTTCCGTGAGCAGTCCACCTCCCCATCCGGTGTTCGATGAGATGCAGGTGTCATTCCTGCCCACCAAGACATCCTATTTCCCGACCTCCGGCAGCCTTAACGTTGCCAGTGGTGGCCCGTCAAGCAGCAGTCTCAATGCTCCGAACGGATTCGGAGGAGATTCGCAGTATCAAGGAAGTCCGTTGGCATTTTCCACCACAACAACTGTGCCGGGAAGCACCACTTCACCAAGACGCCGTGCGTCCAAGTCGATTGCGTTTGTCGCTGCGGCAAGTTTTGGTGGCACAACGACCGCATCATCTGGATCCGGTGGAGGGACGTCCTCAGCAGCATTCGCAGAACAGTTATCAACGACGATGGTGCCCATTAATTCTGACGAGGTGCTGCCCCTTTCATCGTGGAGTAGACCAGGAGAGGGGCCTGCTTCGACGAATCTTAAACCTGCTCCCATTGTTATTCCTGTGCCGGCCAATGAAGCAATGTCAGCAGTCCCTCCAGCAGATACCCTTGAACGTTCCCTCCCTCCTGCACCACTCGGGTCTACAACGAACGGATCTACCAAGAGGGGCGGCCCAAATGGACGCGTCTCGTCAGTGGACCTCGTCGTGGACATCCAAGCGGAGAGTATTGACGCAGCACGAGGAGGCGGCCAAGGTGATCACGGACGCGATGACACGCCATCCTCAAGTGAAGCAAGCCCAGTGCGGAATTCAGGCGCCATGAAACGCCGTGGATCACACAGGAGCCGCTCGGTTGTGTTTCACCGAGAATCTCTCCACGAGGAAATGCGGACGAAGTTCGATGAACGGGCGATGTTGGAACATTCGCTTACGAACCCAGTGTTGCACTCGACTCTCCTGGCAGCCTCCACTGGCCGACGCAGCTCGTTGTTTCACTTGCATAGGTCAAGCAACAGCAGATCGGACAGCATTTCCGCCGCAGCGGTTTGCCCGAAGAGGAATAGCAGCAGCGCCGCATCACCGAAAAAGCGTCACAGTCTCTCAACGATCAACAGAGGGGCACAAGAGCTAGTCTGGGCAAATCGTCTAAAAAAGATTCTCATGGAGCGTTCCGACTCGTTTTTGTTCCTGCTCAACAAAAGCTGCGCCAGGCTGATTGCAGATCGCCTCGAGCACCTTGCACATTTAGGTGTAGACGAACGCTTTGTGGATGACTTCCAGCCTTATGCGCAAGCGTTGACGTGGTCGTCTGCTCCATTGGGCATGTCGCCTGGGGCAACTCCGACGACATCATTTACGAACAACAACAAAAGGCGCACCACCACAGCGAGTGCAGTGTCGTTTGCTGCATTCAACGCAAGTCGTCGGCAATCTGAATTTGGTGTCTTTGGTAATTTCGCACCAACGCCAGCAGCAGGAGGGCCAACGAACACAACAAACGCGTTCGTTGCCTCGTCGTCAGCGCTTCTTTCCCCAGCGGGAGGTCCGAACTCATCTCTCACATCTAGCGCCAATGGCGTCCTCACCCCAACCGCAGGCTATGGCGCCGGGATGTACATGGAGCCCCCTGTTACCGTGCACACACTTGTCGAGCAACGCAGCGGTGAGGAAATCGGTACCACGTTCTGCCATCGAGCCAACGGTTCACTTGTGGTGATTTTCGAGCCAGAGACGGTGATTACGCCGTCGTACTTCGCCGCCGTGACACGAACGATGTGCTTTGAATCACGAAGTCGAAGCACCCTGCGCACGTTACGCATTTTACGCGTCACGCTGCGGATGTACGAGGAGGGCGCATCGACGCTACTGATTCCTATTTGGGTAAAGCCGTATGATGACCCAATGGAGGTCACGCTCCACGCGCCGTACTTGCGGTACCGCTCAAACTGCACTGGCATTGCGCCTGTCCCGCGGCAGCAAATGAAGAACACCGGTGCTGGTGGCGCGATGGCAGCTGCTGCCGCCCGCGCAAAAGCCGCCGCAGCCCCAAAGAAGTCGGTTGTCGCCATCTCTGGTCTTGCCGCAGTGGCGTCCAATGCTGTGGCCGCAGCCGCTATCCCTAAAGATGGCATCGGTGCATTGCGACTGTTCCCCAAGGAGTTTGTGAAACTCTTCGATGCAGACACCACTCATTGGGACGGTGGTGTCATTGAAGTCACTCTCACGAAAGGTGGCACTCGTGGGGATTGTCTTTGCCTTCTCGGCGAAGAACAGCAACGCGTCGTGAGAAAAATATTTGCAGACCGGAGCAGCTCCGGACACTCAGCAAGTAGCAGCAGAGCAGCAGCTGCATCCGCATTTGGAACAACAACTTCGTCCCCGCCGTTGCTTGGAGAGCAATCTATGATGATTGGATCGTCCATGATGCTCGGCGCTTCTGGCGCTGCCAGCGCACTTCGTAACGCATCTGTGTCTTTCGACGTACCACAGCCCAACAGTACCACACCCAACAACAATTCTGCGTTGCCGGTGTCAGCACGGTTGATGATGTCTGGAAGAGCTGGAAATTACAGCTATTCAGCAAGCGAGGAGATCGTCGACGGCCACGCAGCAGCAGTACGCCTGTATGCTGTTGCCGGTGTCAGCACGGTTGATGATGTCTGGAAGAGCTGGAAATAACAGCTATTCAGCAAGCGAGGAGATCGTCGACGGCCACGCAGCAGCAGTACGCCT
>CYKH01001773.1:45983-68489 GCA_001460835.1 Bodo saltans
TCAAAGATATGGAAGGCAGGACGGAGAGCTGGGCGCTGCTGCAGCGTATCTCTTACTCCGCTGGCCTTGCGTCGGATCAGTAGTCACATTGAAACCAGTACACACACCCTTTGTTTGGAGTTGGCAATGGAAGAGAAGTCGAAAAGTGCTTCTTTTTGGGCACACGCTACCACACCTTTTTAGTCCCCCAACTGCAATATCTTCCCCACTTCATTTTATTTTTTGTAGATGGCCCATCAATGATGTCTTTTTTTTCTGTGCGCCGTTTTTCAAAAAATGTGTCGTTTTTTTTGTAACTTTTGCTTCCTGCTATTCTATGACGTAAAGAATGGGTTCTAGCACACTTTCCCAATGGGCCACAACACTCGGCCTGTGGCCCTCGTCGCATCAACAAACATCATCAGATCTTCAGCAGCAGGATCGAAGCAAATTACTTACTACCCTTCCCCTGCCCACCACATCTCCAAGTGCTGCAACTACGACTACGTCATTACCAGCAGGGCAAAACACAGAACAAGACGAACTTAGGCGCGTTCACAGCAGCGAGCTTGGCGCTGCCCTCCAACCGTTTGTGCAATGGCTGCGGATTGATCTGCCGCCTCACTCGTCGTCGCCTGGGAGCGGCAACCACCACGTACAACCAGCGCTGCTTCCACGAGTACCCAGCGTAGATTCGTCTTCGAATTACTCTTCGAATGCAGTGTTGCCTTCCGTGAGCTCTCCGACCGGTGCGCTGCTGTCAACGCCAACGAACGCATCTGTCTCAAGTCTCAAACACCACCACTACCCATCTTCTTCTGGTGCTGCGATGTTAGGCGGTGATGTGTCGCCTGGATTGGGGCCGCTGCAAACACAGCCAACGAACGCATCTGTCTCAAGTCTCAAACACCACCACCACCCATCTTCTTCTGGTGTTGGCGGTGATGTGTCGCCTGGATTGGGGCCGCTGCAAACACCTCCGCATCCATCTGCTGGCCACCACAGTAGCAGAAGCGGCGGCATTGGTAGTGCTGGTAACGTGAGTCCCTCCTCTGTTCCCTACGGTGGTGGCTCCGTCGGTGGGTTGACCAATTCACCGCTGACTGCATCGTCGTCACCGGGGACAACGGCGACGACGGTTGGATCGAGTGGTGGTTGTGACGCCCCACATCATCCTCCACGATCGCCATCATCATCGTCTCCAACATCGCTGACTCTGACCATTCACACGCTGAGGTCGTTGCTGAAGTTTATTGGGGTGAAGCCGCAGTTCGCCACAGAGGGGGGTAATTTGCTGATCAACGCGTTGACGCTGGAATCACTGGGTTACCAACGCTACGCCAACAAAAATAATGGCGGTTCACGTTCGAACGACGATTGCTGGGAGTTTCCAACGTCCATGCCAGCAATAAACAAGCAAAATCAACATGAGAGCTCCACAACTGGCCCCTCACAGCAACAACAGAAACGAGGGAGAAAGAAGGAAATGGAAGAACTTATCCCACCTATGACGACGTCCACTACAAGCAAAGCGAAGCTCTTCATCGACGGATTTATCAGTGTTCCGACGACGACAAGCTCAACAGTAACAACAAACGAAACAGATGATGCCACCACCGTGATGGATCATCAGCGCCTCAAGAAAGAAGTCTATTCATTAGAATGTCTACGAGAATGCTTGCGGATACTAGCAGAAGCTGACGCCAACAGCAGGAGAAGTAGCGGAGGCTTCGATGCCCCACCACCACCACCACCACCAAGGCGTGTCGAGGGATATCCTGAAGGCTCTGTCATTGATAGTGCCTCCGCCGGTTTTGTGTTGGAAATAACCCTTGCTCAGTTTCAGTCGTCAGTGCGACACTTATTGAACGTGCAGCGTCAAATGATTGGATCGTCGACTCAAGACCATCTTGTGTCTCTGCGTAGATCTGCGGTGGAGGCTGCTGTAGTGACAACGACCACTGCAGCGCCGGCATCTTCCGCGATTGCAGACATGAGCAGTCATAGCATGAAAGAAAAAAAAAAAGGAGGCTGCTGTAGTGACAACGACCACTGCAGCGCCGGCATCTTCCGCGATTGCAGACATGAGCAGTCATAGCATGAAAGACACTGACACAACCGGGCTGCCAGCCACTGAGTTCAAGGCGAAGTCTAACCGACAGCATCATAATAATCAGCATCATCATCACCGCGTAGCCACTTCAACAGGCAGTGGGTCTGCTGTCTCTGTTGCCACCCCAACAACAGGTAATGCTGCTGCTAGTGCAGTGGCGACCACGCTTCCTACGTGGGGCTTGTCCCTTTCTGCACGCCGTCTCGATGACCGTGTGATGTACAGCCTCATGATGCAGCAACGAGGCCGCCCAATGGTGGTCCTTGTTGGGGGCACCAGCGGCTGCGGAAAGAGCACATTAGCAAATTTACTTGCCAATCGGCTGGGCAAGCGTTGACAATAGAGGTGGCTACCACAGGCACTTGAAGACGCATGTTCCTCCACCCCTCGATGTTTCCCAGAGCTGTTCGCGTCAACATACGAGGCGCATAAAGAGCGAGACGCAAAAGCCAACAAGAGCGAGGGGAAGCTCTGCGATAGACACGTCACAGCTGCAGCAGCAGCAGCAGCAGGGCAGGCAACTTCAATTGACGCACTGAACGGTGGACAGGCAATGGGTGAACGCCTCTGTCATCCTCCCCTACTAGAGTCTCGTTCACCTTCGTCGTTGTCGCTTCGCCTACTGCTCAGGCGTCGGCGTCGACGTCACCGGCGTCGACGTGACCGTCTCTACCTCGCCGCGCAACACGCGAGGATCGAGAGACAATGTAAGCTCGTGCTGCAGGTTGTGGACCAATTGCTACGCATGCATTTGAAGCGTGGCGAATCTGTGCTGGTTGAGGGTGTGCATCTCCTCCCGGAGTATTGCGCACGACTGACAAAATCGTTGCAGGGAAGTGTAGCAGCAGCTGCAAATTCAAGTATCTCAAATCCGAGAATGCCACTTCACACCTCATCATCCCCCCTTCATCATGTTCATGGCGACGACGTTGTTGTCACCCCTGATGCCATTCCATTATCATCGTCGGCGAGTCCAAAAGACTCAACATTATCGCGAGCTTCATCCGCATCTCCTAATCAGGCTCCTGGGCAAAAGATCTCCTCGTTGGCACCACCACCTCCACCAATATCACCGCCGCCACCTATTTTATGCATTTCGATGATTGTGCATATCGTCAGGGAGGAGAAGCACCTCTTGCGGTTTGCTATCCGCTCCAAGTCCATGACGTTGAAGCCGCAAGACAACAAATATGTTGCGAACTTTAACTCTATTCGTTGGATTCAGAAAACGCTGTTAGAAGGAGCCAAAACACACAATCTGTTGCTTGTGAACAACACGAATGTCGATAAGTCTCTTTCTACCATTCAGACCCACGTTCTGCACGCAGTGGATCGTTTGCTTGTGTCTTCATCAGCTGCAGCTGCTATCAATTCATCATCAGCATCATCCACTGCTCAAGGAACTACAATGATGTCTACTGCAGTCGCAAACGCTTCGTCTGTTTCAGGTGCAGGTGGGGCACCCACTGGCGGAGGCTTTGTCGGGCTTGAGGACGTTAAGGGAAAGGTATTGCTGAATTTGCTTCGTGTTCGTCGACGCGAAAAGCAGTTGCGACGTGCGCGGTCTGCAGACGCACAGTTTCCTCACTCTCTTGCACCAGCAGTAGCTTTGGCGTCGATTGCCCCTCCTCCAGCATTGACGAGTATCTTGCCAATTGTATCAGTAGGCTCTCATGTCGCCGCCACGCCGCCATCGTCCAGTCCTTCCCATGCAACCGGTAATGTTTCGGAGCAACACTCCTTTCCGTTCGTGGTGTCAGGTGGTGGTAGTAGTGTGACAGGAACACCCAACACGCCAACGAGTGGTCTCACCACTGATTTCCCAAGCACTCGAATTGGAGGAGAAAGCGTTCCCTGCGACGAAAGCAGCAAAGGGGCGTATCATCATGCAGTGGTGCTGCAGCAGCAGCAACATCGACAACCGCGTGGGGCTCACCACCACCACCACAATCGTGACGCTCACGTTACAGCGCGTATGCCTGTTGTCCCATCAAGGTCGTTTTCTGCAGATGCCTCCAACCCTCGACACGTGCAAGGAACGCAAAAACACCACCGACAAGGGAACCATTTTCTGGAATCTGATCCTCTCGACGCATCGTCCTCAGCGGACACAAACACAGACGGTGGGCTCTGATGGTGGAGGCGATGTGGAAGAAGAGGAAGACCCACTCCAGCAGTCATCTGATCCTCTCGACGCATCGTCCTCAGCGGACACAAACACAGACGGTGGAAAAGGAACTGAACCCCTTCAACCGAGAACCGGTAGACGCCATGAGGAGCAAGCAGGAATCAACGGTGATGGCCAACGCAGCGGTAGCCCCACAAATCTGATCCTCTCGACGCATCGTCCTCAGCGGACACAAACACAGACGGTGGAAAAGGAACTGAACCCCTTCAACCGAGAACCGGTAGACGCCATGAGGAGCAAGCAGGAATCAACGGTGATGGCCAACGCAGCGGTAGCCCCACAACAGATGATGGTGATGAGGATGGTGATGTGTGCTCTGATGGTGGAGGCGATGTGGAAGAAGAGGAAGACCCACTCCAGCAGTCTTTAAGCGTTGTCCTGCGTGCTGATGGAGAGGCCCCGATCATTCGACGACCGCGAGCCCTGCGTGGTGTGAGGCGGCGGCAATTAGCAGTGGTTGTGGCAGATGCGGACGAAGATGATGAAACCCCCAGCTTGGTGGGAAGTTGAGATGGGTTGGGAAAAGAGAAACAAAATCCTTAGCGTCCACCATCGGGCATGTACACAGTGCTTCTCACCCCCTTTTTGCGCCAATTACCTTTGCAGTGTAGTAGTCCGACAAAAAAAAATATGCTTGGAGAAGTAAAAAGAACTTCTTGTTTCTCTTTCTTCCTCCGTAGGCGATACGTTGCACCGCAATTGCTATTGTTTTGATTCTTCCTTTGCGTTGTTTTCTCCTTTTTTTTTCCTTTTCCAATTCGTCACCTTGGATAGTAGTAAGCATATCGATGTCGCGTTTCCTCTGCATTCAATGGATGATGGCTCCCTTTTTGTTTTGATTTACCACACAGAAGGAATTACTAAAATTACTCAAGCCCACCACACTCCGGACCCACTTCGTCATGTCCACTCCCGCTGTTGACATTGTGCTCCTATCCACGGAAGGCTCGTTGGCTGCAACAATAGCGTCACAAATCTACGAGTTGGACTCGCATTTGTTTTCGACGTTGCCCATCGGACTGTCGAACAACGTCGTGTTGAGTGCACGCTCGCCACAGCAGAAGAACGTTGCATCGTCAAGAAGAACCTTACATTATGGTGCGATGGATTGTATCTCCAATAGTCCATGTGCACTAGGCGACACCACCACAATCACCAACGACTGCATTGTGTTCCTGTTAGATACTTCCGAATACAGTCGCCCCGAGGACGAGGCTTCTTCTTACGCTAACATGAGGTTACACGTGAACGCGTCAAGCAGTGGTAGAGTGGCTGCGGTGATAGTTCACATTCAACGCAATAATGGTAATGCCTCGGGGGATTCCGTTTTGGCTGGAAACGCCTCGTGGAAACAACAACTTTCAGCCATTGACCAAACGGATCGCAATGCAGTGGTGCAATCCACGGAGGTGAATCTTATTGCGTTCATTCGCCGGAATATGTTTGAAATCTCTGCCTCATGGGCATCTCAAACTGTCCTTGGAGGTTCCCCGTTGGCCCCAATGCCACTGACGACTGCACCATTTTATGTGACGGCAGGCAATGTCCGCCGCCATCCCACTTCTGTGGCGAGCCTCACTGAAGACAGAGAGTCGGAGTTTGTGATCGATGCGACCGCCATCGGTCGAGAGGGTGATCTTGTATTTGGTCGCGTGTGCCCTCTCGGTAGCCTTCCGCATCATCACACGTCGCTGGAGGGGGCGGCGACAGCAACGACGACAACAACGGCGGCACGCGTGATGGATGGCCAGCACGAGGACATGTTCTTTTCTCAGCCCTTCTACGCCTTAGTGCCTCTAGGCAATCGTGAATCTTCCACCCATGTCAATGGTGGCGTGCCACTGGAAGGGATCCTTCGTGGGCGTGACGATGTTCACTGGATCGCCGGGGAAAGTGGACTCGTCGGTGTGTTGATGGCGGAGGGTGCGGTTGCGAATGCTCTTGCTGAAACATCTGTGGCTTTCCAACTTTTGGGCGTGTTGCGGCGAGTCAAGTCTGCGGATGTTGTAAGTTTCGAGCGAGTGGTGAGCTCAGAGTCCGACTCAGCTGCATCTTCAACGCTGGGCTACGGCTCTCCGATGTCGCCACCATCCCTAAAGGGGATGAACATCAACCTGTTGCACCTTGCACGCACACCTGTGGCGACAACTCTCTCAATTCCTGTGATTTGCATCGCAGGAACTTCTGCAGAGGCTGGGAAAACAACCTTGGCGTCAAAAGTGGTCTCCATTTTGCACCAAACGATGAAATTACGGGTGGGGTGCATCAAAGCCACTGGAACAGGTGGCCTTCCTGACTGCGATGCGTACAAGAAGATGGGAGCTGAGGTTGTCTTTGATCAAGTGGATGCTGGCCTCCCTTCCACGTACACCGACCCTGCTCGTGTGCAGGAGCACTTGCCTCGTAGCTTCCTGCTCTGTCAAGATTCAGGCGTCGATGTGATTGTCGTGGAACTCGGTGGCGATATCATCTGGGCAAACAACACAACACTTTTGTCGATGCCCATCTTTGCACAAGCGCTGCATCGATTGTTTCTTCTCTGCAACGACACGATGGCGGCCATCGGCGCGAGAGAGTTTTTGATGGGTCGTATTCATTTGCTCCCCTACCAGCCAAACCAAGGTGTTGCATCAGCACGCCCGCTTGTCGACACCAGTGCCAGTGATTACGGGCAAGCCAGGCTTGCGACCGGGCCGATTCTACCGCCAAACCGCGTCGTGTTTGTAGCGTCACCGTTCAGGAACCACCTTGGGGCGACACTACGTGCTGCAGCAGTGGAAGGGATGCCGCTTCCTCTGGACCCGAACGACATGGAGGCATTAGCGGAACATCTTGTTGATGTTATTGTTGCGCACAAGTAAAAAAAAGAATCGAGGCAAACCAAACTACGCGTTTCGCACTTCACTATAATCTCGCGTTGTTGTATCCTAAAGTGCTCCACAATGTCCTTATTTTTCAGTTGCAGAACCACAAAGGGAGAATAAAGAGGCTTCCCACATGGATACTGATCATGAAGACGCTAAGCAGTTGGCGTCCTCCTCACCGACGATTTCTTCGGGTGTAAGTGCAGCGTTGCTGATAACTGGCATTCCACTTCAGTCAAAAGGAAAATACCTTGGTCAGACGCTACGAGCATATTTTGCACAGGCAGCGGCCGCGATCACGGAAGAAGGAACTCCGTCTTGGAAGGCACCGCAGATAAAATTCTCGTTTACTATTCATGGCCACATCCGCGGGGGGACTTGTATCGCATTGTTTTCCTCCGCCGAAGAGGCGGAACGATGTGCCTGTGTTGTGGTGGATCAACGACATGACGAGACAACCATAGGGCCCTGCATCTATGACGGGAAGAGCCTGCAGTTTGATCGCTGTGCTGGTAAGATGCGAGATCATTTGTTCCCATCCCTCCCTTACCATGCTCGTAGGGAGATGCTGCTGGACCCTGAGAGCACCTTTAGTGTCACGTGTGAGGTGGATGCATTCCGCATGGCGTCCCTCTTGCGCTTGTTTCATGATGCTGTCTGCCGTAGTACACACACGACAACCGGTGGGGCTCAAAGCACATCAGAAACCCCTAAAGATGCAGCATCTTTAACGACTGTCGCAGCGATGGCCACGGTTGTGGATGCAATGGCGTGTGTTGGGGGAAACACCAGAGCGTTCCTGTATTATTTCCAAAGAGTGATTGCAGTGGAATGCGATGCAGCTCGATTCCATTACCTACGGAAGAATATGGCGAGGGCTGTCAACTTGTGCCAAGTGGTGGACACTGACAACGACAGTGATGCTGATCTCCATCTGACAGGACTGCAGGAAGTATTTTCCACAGTTCTTTCTTCAACATCGATGAAGTTTCACACTGCTGTGCGAAATCGTCTTTCTGCGTTGTACCCTGCCGTGGGTGACTCGCTTACCTTGCTGCAATCATCAGATCAGAGGAGCAACTTTGTGTTTGCACCAGTTGTGAGCGAGCTGGCCTTTAAGAATGTGGATGTACTCGCATCATTGTTAGGTAATGGAGGCAACTCCGTTACGTCTTCTGCTTCAAGAAGATCGAATAAGATTCTTGAATGTGCTACTGATACTGAGGATAACGCGGTGATGTTTTTTGACCCCCCGTGGGGAGGCACCAACTACGTCGAAGTTCTGAAAGAGCATCATGGTGACCTCCCACTGTCGCTCCTTCCGCGACTTCTTGCGGCAAACACTGACTTTTCGTCGTCCTTTTTGTTGACGTGTGACGCTCCTCGTACCGTGAAGGATTGGATTTGCCAGTTGTGTGGCTGTGAACCGTTGCAAACTTCAACGTCAAGCGAAGCCGCTGCATCACTGCTGCTACTTCCTGTTGCGCCTGTGATTGTTTGGAAGCTGCCAGCGGCAATGGATCTTACGGACATCGCTCAGAGGCTTACGGCGCACCCACCGCATAGGAGGCAGCAGAGTAGTAACAGTGGCGCCACCCTTGAACGTCAGCGACGTGAACGAAACTTCCCCTTCCGATTCCATTTTGGTGCCCACACACAACTGCTTGTTGTCGCAGTGGCAGGCAATGTGACCCGAGGAACTGCAACCACCACCATTCAAGCAGGAGGAGGGTTCAGCGATGCTCCTTCAAGGAAAGATGATGATGGTCATGGCCAGGAGGATGTGTTGTTGTGGTTTCACAATTCTCGGCTTGACCTGCTAGTGTCGCAAATACAAGCGTGGCATCAAAGTATTGGGCGTCATGAGTGCCGCCCAGAGATGTACGACTACGACAAGAAGCGATGGATTGTGCTGAAGAAGTGGATTCCTACGAAAGGCACTGTAGCTGCGGTGGTGCAGGGCGGTGTCGTTGCTCCGCTGTCGTGATCGCAAGGGCAACTTTTGGATAGTGGCTCACGAGAGGCATATGTTTGTTGTTTACGTTTCCTTCTGTCCTGCTGATTTTTTTGTCAGTGCGTTCATTATTTCCTTATTCTTATGCTCATCGTTGAGTCTCACTGGTCTCTTGCCAATCGAAGGTTAGGGTTGCTTGACAAGAAAAGATGGACCGCTGGTCTGTGGCCAGTTTAGGCCAGCGAACCGACATCATCCGAAGCCTCCGACAACAACAACGCCGTGAAGTGTTTAAGAAAGAGGATGCAAAGAAACACAAACATTCATCCTCCCCATTCGATCGAACGATGCTGAGCACGGAAACGCCAGGGACAACGACCATGGTCTCGTCACCCACACCATCTCGCACACTTCATCGACAGCATGGTGAGGACACCCCTCAAACATTACGGTTGTCTAGGGCACTTGGCATTTTGAGGCGGCTGGCGAAACAAGATGAGGTGTTGGAAGAACGCGCTAATCTCTGTGAGCTTACGTTTGGCCGCCTTAACGACCATGCACAGTTGGGACCCGATGAGACGACAACATCATCAGCTGCACAGCAGCTTCTTTCAGACAAAGCCCACGCATCGGCAGTGGATGATGAAGGTGCGCTACCAACCGATGATGACGACACTGGCCGCTCCGCTGAAAAGGACGACGGGCTCCCACAACAAGTGACGGGAGTGTCTGTGTTTCGCATCGTTGAGCGCCAGTGGCAACGTTGTGTGACGGAGTTTGAAGTGGCGCGAATTGAACGCGCAGCGATGACTTCCACGAATACCTCATCTACTCCAATAACAGGTGACGATAATGAGGGAGAGGAGGAGGCAACAGAGGAGCAGGAATGTGGCGATGGTGCGTCGAGCCCAGAGGACCGAGCTGTTGAAGCTGCCATCGAGAAAGGCGCTACATTGGACTTGAGTGGCGTGGCGCTGCGCCTTAGTCACCTTCCTGCGATGGTGGAGTTTATCACTGCGGCTGCAACCAATGCTGCAACGTCGTCGTCCAGGAGTCACTGCAATGCCAAAGGTCAACAACATCTGACGAACAATGAATCGATGCGGTGCCAACTGAGAATGCCGTTACGTACGGTAGATCTGACAGACTTGGAGACCTGTGAACAATCAGGGCCGGCATCGCGGCTTGAAGCAAGTCGCATTGTTGCACATCTATGCAAACTACTTCAAGATGTACCCTCCATCGTCGTCATGCACCTGAGCGAACACTGCGCTCTACTTGAATCTCACTGTGCAGAACTTCAGAAGTACCTTGAAAAGAATCTGGAAACTTTACGAATGCAAATTCGACGACGTGTGAAGTCGCGCGTGCGTATGGCAGCCCGTGCTCAGCGAAATGAACGTGACGAGCTCGTCAACTTTTTCTTGTGGGAAAACACTGACCGTTGCGGGATCATGGAACTAGACAAAACATTTCGTCGTGACGCAAAGAAAGCCATGAAAACGGCCGCTGAAACGACATTACGGCGCGCTCAAGAAAAGTTTACTCAACAGCGTCTTGCAGTGGCTCGTCAGGAGTTCTTTGACTATGTGCAAGGAAGCATGACCGATTACTACCGCCAGAGCCTTAGCGGACTTATCCGACAGCAATTGAAATTCTTGCAACAGCAAGAGCTGCGGGATCGCAACGGGGTGGTGAGCTCAATGTCAACCGCATTGGATTCACTTGTAACTGCCAACAAGATCTCACTTCACCGACTGCAAGAGCGACTGCGGAATAGTGAAAGCAGCAGACGTGAATCTGTTCTAGCGCTCCTGCGTGAAGAGCGTGCATCGAGAGCGCGTGAATGCGGAGCCGTTTCAGCATTCCACTTACTTACATCGATGATTCTACATTTCAAGTTGCTCAAAGGGCATTGGACCAATATCTTTGAGGCTCGAGGTGAATTGTTCCTCGGACCTTACATGATGCCTTGGATGATGCGCCGAGTGTCGTTTGTGACCTTCACGAAAAACAACACACATGGACCCGATGCGGACACTGCTGCCCCTCCTATGCCTGACTTTGCATCACCAGCTGATGTGGTGGAGGAGACACCACAGCTCGATGCATCCATCCGCTCCCCAGGAAAGAAAACAACACGGGAGACTGGTGATAGTTTAGGGGAGTCGTTCCGAGCTGCTCGTCCTTCAGTATTTAGTTCCTCTGTTACCTCATCTGGCGGTGGAGGTGCCAATGGTGCAGCAGGAGGAGGAGGGCAGTCCCTCACAGACGTCTCTGGTGTTGCGGAAGCCATCATTGCTGTGAAACGCACAACAACGGCTCTCAGCCCCACAGGATCGGTTGCTAGCAGGCGGTCGTCTCACGCGCCATCTCCCCGTAACCATGCCATCACCACAAAAATGCCCTCAACGACGTCGTTATCGCCCACACCCACTCCGATCGATGCACCACCAGAAGAAAGTATTGAGGCGACTGGTGATACCCAAGTGGCTAATGTTGCTCCTCAACCCGAAAGTGCAGATCCTACCGTTGCTGAGTCGTCTCATGTGGAACATCCAAAAAATCGCGAGGAGGAGGAAGAAACCATCACGGCACGATTTTCAAGTTTCCGATCACAGCAACCACTTGAGGCTGCCGGTCCTTTGGATGACACTGAAAAGCCTCCGGGGGCCGGTGTCACGACAGCGTCAACTGGAGATGTAGCAGATGTCGGATCCACTTCGGATGCAACGACGAAAAGTGAGCACCCAGTCACTGCTGAAGGGACACTGGAGGGTGTGCATGATGTGACTGTATCGTAAGCTGGGGAAATACGTGCGAGTGTACATTGAAGAAAGTATTGAGGCGACTGGTGATACCCAAGTGGCTAATGTTGCTCCTCAAATCGGAAGTGCAGATCCTACCGTTGCAGAGTCGTCTCATGTGGAACATCCAAAAAATGGCGAGGAAGAGGAAGAAACCATCACGGCACGATTTTCAAGTTTCCGATCACAGCAACCACTTGAGGCTGCCGCTCCTTTGGATGACACTGAAAAGCCTCTGGGGGCTGGTGTCACGACAGCGTCAAGTGGAGATGGAGCAGATGTCGGATCCACTTCGGATGCAACGACGAAAAGTGAGCACCCAGTCACTGCTGAAGGGACAATGGAGGGTGTGCATGATGTGACTGTATCGTAAGCTGGGGAAATACGTGCGAGTGTACATTTTTGTAGAACGAATGAAAATCCTCGTGTGAAATATTCAAGAGGGAATAGGAGGACATTCCGTGATTATTGTGCGTGTTGTAGAGTTACTTCAATGCAACTTCCTAACGGTTGTGGGGCTCACACAACCTCTTTCTCCTCTAAAATTTCTGGTGCCACTGCTTTGCTTTCACAATGGGGGATAGAAAAGAAAGAGAATTGAATGTCCGCCCCGGCCACCACAGCAGCAGCCCTGGCTCCCAAGTCTGAGCAAGAAATCGTAGACGGCTACAACCGCCTCCGTCAAGACCAGAGCACCCTCATGGGCCGCATCGCTGAATTAGACGCTGAGCGCCATGACCACTCTCTTGTCCAGTCGACGCTGAAGGAGCTAGATGGAGCTCGCCGCTGCCACCGCCTAGTGGGAGGTGTCCTAGTCGAGCGAACTGTTGATACCGTCCTCCCCGAAATCGACCTCGCCATTGGAAACATTGACAATGTGCTGAAGAACTTTAACGATCAACTTCAGCGCAAGGAAAAGGAAATGGAGCAGTACATGCTGACCCATAAGATTTCCCTTAAGGGTGGTGCTCAGGCGGGCGCTAGGGTGCAGGGCAAGGCCTCCGAGGAAAGTAGCCGCGGTGTTCTTGCGTAGGAAAAAAGATGTAGACAGCACAGAAACTGCTTCGGGTTTGGAGGAATGGCACGCGAAACATGGCGCTAAACGAGTTCTTTAGTTTTGCTTCGCCTCTGACAGATAAAGTCAGGCAAACAAATGTAAGCTGGTTCTGGGGCCTATTCATAAAAAAGAACTCTCTGAATTTCCAAATGTTCCTTTTGAACTTGACTGTCTTCTCTCGATCACATTTCTTTTGCTTGCTGTTTTTGCCACAGTGTGTGTCGCATGGACGTTCCCGAGTTACATCGGTCAACGGCACTCACGTGCTGGAACGAGATCGGTGTCGATGACTCTTTGGCAAGAAATCGTAGTGATTTATTCAACATGATAAAGAGAACATCTAGCGAAGTCCTTGAAGAGCTCCGGAGCAACCCAAAGTCCCTGCGACTTGTGTCAGAGGTGGAGCCGACGATGATAGCAGAAACGGGACAAAGCCTTAGCGGTCATCGTGTCGCGGGTTGGAAGAAATACTACGTTCCAACCTCCCCTTGCTTCAACAACAACGACGTACGCTCTACCACCACACCAGAAGCAACCGTGACGAAGGCGACTCACGCTATTCCTCTTAAACGTTTGCGTGACGATGACCACTTCAAGATGCAACATTCGTCAGACGTTGCACATGTTGTTTTGGCCAAGTCAGAACTCCAACTTGACAACCAAGAAGAACAAGACAGAAGCAACAACTCCATGACCGACATCCAGTGCGCACCGACCACCGGGAGTAGCGATGGTACTCAACTGCCAGAAAGTGCAATGCACTGGTTAGCAGCTAGCATTGCACGTGCTATCCGTATGACCGAGATTCGGTGCCTATTGTCCAACACCAATGCTGCAACAACCTCATCTTTGGAGAGTTCGTCGCCTAGCGGAATACTTGGCCCTCCACATCAACCACGTAAGGAGGACGCGTCCGGCGGTACAGACGAGCCACCCCAAAACAGAAGGGAAACAACAATTGTTGCTGAAGGTCGTGGAGTCAGGGCTCCACGACGCGACGCTGTTGCAAACTTTTTGCAGATTCCGTGCTGCTCTTCCATTAGCGACGGCACAAAGCTGGCTTTGCCTAAGGAACAGGTGGGTTACCCATCAAGTGGAGGCCACCACAAGAGAGGTACTTCGCTGTTCTGTAGAGTTGCCATGCAACATCGCCTCTCATTCGTTGCAGAGTGTACAAAGAAAGATTTCATGACGGTCGCCAATCAAAGCGGAAACGATACCATATCGAGGCCTCTCGTTCAGAAGGGCGGTGACAGTCCTTCAAGCGACTCAGCGAACGATGCTACTGTTGTTGTCATTGTGTCTCAAGATGTGTTGGTTTAGAAAGGACAACGGCGTGAAGACCGCAACATTAGGATGCCACACACTTAGTTTTGGAATGAATCCTCACTTCCTTTTAACTGCTTCGGCACCGTCACGGTCAGAGACCGACTTGTGGCAATGTCCGCTTACGTGACGCACGCAAGTTCGGTGGAGTGGTTATCACAAGCATTTTGTAGCGTGATCATGGACACAGATCGTTGTATGAGAGGGAGTATGTTTGCAACAGGCAATGTTCGTGACGCGTTGATTGTCCTGGCGAATCACGCGGTTTCAATACACTCAGTTGCTTGGTTGGCAACTGTTGTTTGCAAAGTTGTGATTGCTGTCCCCAGTAGCACAACGCTTCCCTCGTTGTTTTGTACAGTCACTTTTCGCGATGCGTTGATTGGCATGTGCACGTACGCAAGGTCGCCGGAGTCAGCGGAACATCTGTTGCGAGCGATGTGTCTGTTGTCGCACGGAAACAATCCCACAGTGAAGGTGTGCTTTGGGACAACACTCGTGAGGGACGCCCTTGTCGCGATGTCTCCATTTGCCACAACGTCTGCCAGCGTTATGTGGATGGCGATGATCATCTCCAACGTGATGACTGGTGCGAACACATCGGTGAGGGCGTGCTTTGGCACACCATTGGTCAAGGACGCACTGGTAGCGATGCAGAGGTATGCGACGACAGTGGCTGCAGTGGAGGCAGTATCGAGAACAGTATCTCTTTTAGGAGTCAATGCGTGAAAGAGAAGAGTAACAATAATCATTCCCCCCTGCCATAGCAGGTAATGAAACAAACGCGTTCCTTGGAAAAAATTAAGAAACCTTTTTCCTCGAAACGTTTTTGTTGTGTCCACGCGAAGCCCAACACTTTTGCTCCTTGGAAAAGACGAAAAGAGAAGAGTATCAATCATAATTCCCTCTGCCATATCAGGTTATCAAACAAACATGTTCCTTTGGGAGAAATAAAAGAAACGTTTGCCCTATTTTGTGTCCACGCGAAGCCCAACACTTTTGCTCATTCACACAAATCCGTTCTTCCCTTCTGATGCTTTTCCTTCGTTCGTTGTAGTGAGTGAGTAGACAAATAATGCAAGCAGTACTCCTGCTCAGCGTCACGGTATCGGGCATCGTTGGCACAATGTGTGGCTGCGTGAGCAGCATGCCAGCGTTGATGGAATTCTACAACGCCACCAATGGTCTCACGTGGGCGCAGTCAAATGGGTGGGGGAGCGCCGACTGTAATGTGAGCTGGTTTGGAGTCACGTGCACCCTCAATGAATTCGACGGTAGCAGCCGCATCACGGAAGTGAACCTCACCAGTAACAACCTTGGCGGGTCGTTAACTGAGTCGCTGGTGAACCTCACTAGACTACAATCCCTACTGCTAGGGTCGAACCACATTAGTGGAACGTTACCTGCCAAGTGGCGCATGTTCGATTTTCTGTATCAACTGGATGTGAGCAGCAACAACTTGTATGGGAGTATACCATCAAACTGGGCTTCAGTTGAGCTCAGCCTGGTTGATTTTTCTCGCAACTCGTTCAATGGATCGCTTGCGGAGTCATTTAGCAACAACATTTTATCGATAGACTTCAGCGACAACCAAATAACGGGGTCATTACCTACAAGTTGGGCAAGTTTTGCTGACATCTGCTATCTGTCTGTCCGGCGCAACAACCTTGAAGGGACACTACCGGAATCGTGGAAGACGATGGGAACTAATGGTAGTGGACTTGTGTTGATCCTGAGCTACAATCACATTGGAGGCTCACTTCCTGGGAACTGGTCACAGCTTACCATGATCAAAGAGTTACGGCTTGACCACAACAATCTACATGGCCCGCTACCAGAGTCGTGGTCAACGATGGAAAGTCATGTTTTTTTTAGCCTCGTACTTGACAGTAACCCAATTCGGACAACGCTTCCCAGCAGCTGGAAGCCGTCTCCAGCTGGTGGCACCTTAACCATTTTTGACTTCGTAGCAGTGCTCTCCTTAGCCAACTGTAGTTTGTATGGGACTCTTCCCGTAAGTTGGACGTTTCCTTCGATAGATGTTTGAGGCGTTTGGGGGCCGCAGGTCAATGAGGGGAGAAGTCTTGACCACGCTGGTGGAACACTGCGAAATGACCAACCTGTCTCCATGCGATCGAAGGACGCAACGTGCAATTCTGTCTCTACATCAAGCGTTACAGACGTTGATAAACCTCATTTGTAATTCATGAGCGATAACTAGCAGCCGAGAATTGCGAACGAAAATACCATTGGAGAAAAAGGCAAGTGAAATATGGTGCTTGATGTGGTTTTCCGTTATTAGTGAAGCGCTTCAAGCCGATTCCTTTCTTAAGACGGAAGAAAAAAAGAAAACTTGTATTAAAGTACCCGACATTTTTCCCTTGACGCATAGAAAAAAATATGTTTTGTCCTCATGAGCTGGTATGGGGCTGATTTCAAAGATGGGGTCATTTTGAGCAAAAAAAAAAAAAAACGTGGTTTTTAATGTGTACATGAAGTCCTAGCATAGCTTGCTCTGTGCACGGCAGGTTTTCCCGGTACCGGGCTCCAACGGCCGATTGTGATTTTGACCATATTTGTCAATATTGGCGGCATGTTTTCGGTTGGAACCTTTTATTTTGGTGACCCGGGGGTATTTTTTATGTGCATCGATGTCAGGACAAAGATAAGGTATGTAAGGCGGAGGGGTAGTAAGAACGTCCATGGGCTGATTGCAGCTACGAAACATGCTGTTACGTTTCTTGTTGCTTCTCTTTTGTGGTACATAGGTAGACAATGGAAGCACTGGTGTTCCTTCTTAGTTATGTGGCATTAAGCGCCACCGGCTCAATGTGTGACTGTGAGAGCAGTTGGCCTGTGCTGATGAGCTTCTACGACGCCACCAACGGACCGACGTGGACACAGTCACACGATTGGGGGAGTGCAACGGATTGCAAGGAAGCATCCCGGCAAGCTGGGAATCGACCAGTCTTGGACATGTTAACTTTTCGCATAACATGTTTCATGGGACTCTCGCGGAATCGTACAGCACCGGTCTCACATCGATGGATTTTAGCTACAATCAACTGACTGGGACATTGCCAGCTGGTTGGGCGAGCATTGCTGACATCACCTATGTCTCCGTGGCACACAATAAGCTGGGGGGAACTCTTCCAGACTCGTGGAAGACGATGAGAACCCAATCACCAGGCAATGACAATGTGCTTGCGTTAATCTTTAGCTTCAATGACATTGGAGGCTCGCTTCCCGGGAATTGGTCCGAGCTTATTACAATCCAAGTGTTACGCCTTGATCACAACAACCTAAGCGGCCCACTGCCGGACTCGTGGTCACGTATGAGAGGTGGTACTTCTCTGTCGACGCTTGTACTTGATGGAAACCCGCTACATTCGACGCTTCCCGAAAAATGGGACGCACTCACCTTTCTCGCACTGTCAGTGCTCTCCTTAGCCAACTGTAGTCTGTACGGGACACTCCCCTCAAGTTGGCAGTTTGCTGCAATCGTCCAATTGTACTTGAACGACAACGCCCTGAAAGGGACAATGCCTGCAGCCTGGAGTAACATGGGAGGAAGTGGATATTTTCGTTTGCAAACCTCAGCAACAATTGCCTTTCCGGATCTGTTCCGTGGACAAGTTTAGAAGGCGGTTTTCCTCCAGTAGTAGATACTTGTGGCACACACCTAGATATGGAGGCAGGAGGTAATTGTACACGCCTTCCTACCTTTTGGCCTTCATATTGCTCACCCCAAATTGTGGCGCACTCAGTAACAGAGAGCCATGCAGCAGCAGCAGCTAGCAAAACAGTTGAAGGTTCACTGAATCACTCAAGGTGGCCCTCAGTGACGGGCAGTCGTGGCGGCGCTGGCACAGTCTTGCCATTGCACACTGTCACGACGTCGATAATACGAGCGTCGCACTCCACTGTTACGCCGACCATTCTTTGGCCCACCACCTCGAGTCTCATTGAGGATATTGTTGGATCTGCAAAAAATGGATTGATTGAAGCGGCTAGTGCGCCGCTTTCTGCCACTGCCCTTATCAGCGCATTTTCCGGCGTTGATCCAGGAGCTGCACAGGCACTTCTTACGACTTTGCAGTCGCCTTGTATGATGACAATCGATAACAATGACGTCAAGTCGTCCGATGTAGCGCCAAGAGGGTTGTCCGTAGCGTTGTCCCCACTGATGCTCTTTGGAGATGAGGACACAATCGGTGCATTTGAAGTGGCAGTTGGCAACGTAGGAATATCCGCTTTTCTTCTATTGGTTCACTTCACAGCAACTTCTTTTTACTGTCATTGCAATGAAGGATTGTCGTTGAGGACTGCACTTCGTGGGCCAGATTGGAAATTTGCATGCTCAAAAAGCGCTGCATTGTTGCGATTTCCGAGTTTCTCCATCAATTTTGCTGTTTACCTGATGCCTGGTGTTGCTTGGGCTGTTTCAACTTTGCTGTCAAGCACCACGACGAGGACCCTCGAAGTTGCTCTTGGTAGTGCGATTGGGATTGGATGGCTTGTGTGCGTCGGTGTTCTTCTTGTCGCAGTTGTTTTGCGTCGCTGGATCCTTGATCGTGAATACGGCTTGACCTTTTGCGACTTTCGCAATGCGCATCCGTTTTCTCCCCCAATTCCTCGATCAATCGCCGCAATCATTTGTAGTCGACATGGCCAGTGGGGACCTGTTGGCCGTCGTGCTGCCTTTGGCTCTCCCATCGCCACATCGTTTTTGCCAGAGCACATGCGTTGGATGTGGGCGGTGAGTCCGCTAGTGTCGCTGCTTGCTGTGGCTTTGAACACAGCGCAACCTTCTCAGGATCAGCTGGTTATTGCGTGCGATGCGATCCAGGCTATCCTCATAGTATTATTTTCTGCTGCTGCCTTATTGTTTGGATGGGTTCTGCCCCACCGCTCTCTTCTGCGCTCGTTATTGAGCTGCTTTAGTGCTGCGCACAACGCCTTGGTTGTATTGCTGGGATTGCTTGCTCGCCACCAACGCGTAGAACAAGATACAGTGCTAGTGGTGGCCGCCACTGGATCATACACCTCAATGGTGTTGGGTATTGTGGTGGTGTGCATCGGTTTCCTTGAGCAGAGGGTGTTGCAGAGAAAGACGACCGTCAGGTCGGCACCGCAGAGCAAAAACTTGCTGACTGACACGACTGATGCACGAAATCATAGCGGAACGATCGCGACGATGCAGCGTGAGGCTGCTCTTGCAAGCCTCGTTGCATTTGCATGCCAAGCTTACAACAACGAAGGTGAAGGGGATAGATTGCTGTGATTTCTTTTAAGAACGATCATGATTATGTTTTAGTCGGCTGAGCTCTTTATTGATGAGCACAAACAGATGCGAAAAAATGAAATCGTGATTTCTCCTAGCCAGGTGATTGCAAAGTGTGTCACTGAGTTGCATTTGAAAGTGCTTGCGCGAGGAAGATAGTTGTGTTGTTTTCTCTCAAGATTTCCCCTGTTCCTTATTTTTTGTTGCCGTTGGACGTTCTTCGCTTAAGTGAACGAGCCGCCACATGCGTGGACTGCACGAGGTGCTCCTACTCCTCAGCACTGTGGCATCAAGCGTCGGCGCCTCAATGTGTGGCTGTGAGAGCGCCCTGCCTGTGTTGATGGACTTCTACAACGCCACCAATGGACCGATGTGGACACAAGCGAGTGGCTGGGGGAGCACTAACTGCAGTGTGAGTTGGTTTGGAATCACATGCAGTGGCAATGCTATCACAGAACTGAACCTTACCAGCAATAACCTGAGTGGGACGCTGACTGAGTCGCTTGTCAACGTCACTGCACTGGAGTCCTTACGGATTGGATCGAACCGCATTCACGGCACACTGCCAAGCAGTTGGCGGATGTTAGGCCAACTTCAACAGCTAGATGTAAGTAGGAACATCTTGCAAGGTAGCATCCCGTCAAGCTGGGTATCGGATAATCTTCAAAATGTCGACTTTTCGCATAACACCTTCAGCGGAACACTTGCGGAAACTTACGGCACAGGTCTTGTTTCGATTGACTTTAGCTGCAACCAACTGGTCGGCACATTGCCTGCGGGTTGGGCGAGCATTTTTGGCATCAGCTACATCTCCGTCGCCCACAATAACATTGAGGGGACGCTGCCAGACTCGTGGAAGACGATGGGGGCGCAATCGTTTTTCAATGGAAATGGACTCCGACTGATACTGAGTTACAACCGCATTGGAGGGTCACTCCCGGGAAACTGGTCGCAGCTTTCAACGGTATCAGAGCTACGTCTTGACCACAACAACTTGCAGGGTCCATTGCCGGACTCGTGGCCTGCGATGAGTGGTGGACGCCTCCCCATTCTTGTGCTTGATAGCAACCCGCTCAATGCAACCCTTCCCCGAAGCTGGAAGGCGATGAGCAATACAGCAGTGATCTCTCTAGCCAACTGCAGTTTGTATGGGACTCTTCCTTCGAACTGGCAGTTTGAGAGCATCTTATTTCTGAACGACAATGCCTTGAATGGAACTATGCCACACGCGTGGGGCAATATGGGGCAGACTGACGTGTTCTCGTTCGCAAACATGAGCAACAATTGTCTCTCTGGCACTGTACCGTGGGCATACCTATCAAGTGGCGATCCTCCTCCAATAATGGATACGTGCGGCACTCGATTGGATTTAGCTACTGGCAACTGCACGCGGCTTCCTACGTTCTGGCCTGCATATTGTTCCCCTCGTCTGCACATGCCCACGCTGGCAGCAGGCATAACGAGGAAAAGTAGATCGATGACGGATTCAACAACGGAACACTTTTCTACGACACACAGCGACACATCATTGGACATTGTCCCTTTGCATTCCCCAACGTTGCTTTCGCGTTCTCTCTCGCAGGCTCGACATTCACACACTTCTCCTTTCTTTACCTCAACATTGACACCCACCGTTTCTATGTCACCTGTTCTCATTCAGACAACTGTGGGAACTGTCACGACAGAATTGTTGGCTGCCGCGGCAAGCGCACCTCTCCCTGCTACCGCACTTATCAGTGCATTCTCAGGCGTTGATCCAGGATCTGCCCAGGCACTCCTTACCGTTTTGCAATCACCCTGCATCATTGCGGATACCCAAGATCACCAAGCGATGGTTCAACACTCAACTCAAGATTCCATGATGCCGAGGGCATCGTCCATTGCATTATCTCCTCTTGTGCTATTCGGAGATGATAGTACGATTGGCGCATTTGAAGTGGCGATTGGCAACGCAGGCCTTGCCTTGGCCGTTTTCGTAGTTCACGCGGCACTGACGCTTTTGCACAATCGTCACAATTACGAAAAGTCATCCTATGAGGAGCCGGCTTGGGTTTGCTCGAGAGGAGCGATGCAGCATCTCGCGTGCTCGAAAAGCGCTGCTGTCTTGCGGTTTCCGAGCCTCTCCATCAATTTTGCCCTGTACCTTACGCCGGGTGTAGCTTGGGCTGTGTCCACATTGATCTCAAGCACGACAGTTTCGGCTATGGAAGTCGTTGCTGGTAGCGTTGTCGGGATTGGATGGATTGCATGTTTCGGCGTTCTTCTCGCTGCAGTTGTGTTGCACTGTTGGATCCTTGATTCTGAATACGGTTTGACCTTTCGCGACTTTTTGGACGTTCAGCCGTTTTCTCCCCCAGTTCCTCGATCCATCGCAACAGTCATTTGCAGTCGACGTGGGCAATGGGGCCCATCAGGTCGACGTGCAGCCTTTGGTTCTCCCATCGCCACATCGTTTTTGCCAGAGCACATGCGTTGGATGTGGGCTGTGAGTCCGTTAATGTCGTTGGTCGCTGTTTCTTTGAACACTGCCCGCCCTCCACAAGCCGCAAGAACAGAAGCAATTGTCGAATATTCCAAGAGCGGCAATTGCGAACGAAGGTGTGGAACACAATTCAGAAGCTGCACAAAAAAGTGACAATGCAGTTGAAAGTGCCGGCGTGATGCAGCTCTTGCGAGCCTCATCTCATTTGCATGCCAATCTTACAGCGGAGATTCAGACCTTTGGCTGTAAGTTGCATTCTTTTATTTTGTAAGCAAACAAATTCATTTGTTTTATTACACAATCTTCTCACACGAGCTCTGCTTTTCATAGAATAGCAAAGCTTCAAGCCAAACAATAACAAGGCAATGACGCGCCGATCCGCATTCCGATTTTGTCGACACTGTCGACATGACGGCACGCCGCGAAGGTTATGGTGCTCTGGCACCCGTAAA
>CYKH01001775.1:0-40368 GCA_001460835.1 Bodo saltans
CGGATACTACCTGGTGTACATTGTCGCTTCGAATAAAAGGGTATTTCTGTCTGTGACACAAATTGCAGTTTTTTTCTTCCTCGCAGCTTTTTTTTGGCACCTTTTCAACTTTACCTGTACGTACTATTGTGTTTTTACTCCTTTCCTTTTCAATTTGTTTGCTGCGGCTAAGCCTTGAACAAAGATAAGTTGAAATGTCTACGGACGACCACATTATTGAGATTGTACCATGCAGCCAAAACAGCATCTCTCACATTATCGGCCCTGGGGGCGAAACGATCCAACGCCTGCAGGCTGAGACGAACACACGCATTGAGATCATTGCTGGTCCTAAGGTCAGCATCACAGGGACGAAGCAAGAAGAGGTCAGCGCGGCGAAGGAGAAGATTGAAGCTATTATCGAACATCAAGCGAACCCTGACTACGAGGGTGAAGAGGGAAGGACCCTTCGCCACCAAGCAACCGAGTTTGCGAGTGCGCGCACACTGAAGATGAAAGAAGCAGATGCCGCATTTGCCGCCAACGACAAGCAAAAAGGTCATGACCTCTTGCAGGAGGCGAAACGGTTGGGTGAGGAGATGCGCCAATCGAACGCCGATGCTGGTCGTGCTATCATCGCCTTCAACAATCACGAAAATGGCGACAGTGTTCTTGATCTGCATGGATTGCGTGCAGAGGAGGCTGTTGATGCGGTGAAGTTGCGGTTGAACCATTTGGCTGCTGTCAACAGTTCCAAGTCCTCGTCGTCGTCGGTGGCATCGGTGGACGTCATTTGTGGAGCTGGCCTGCACACCAAAGCTGGACATGCTGTTGCTCTGATGCCAGCAGTCGAAAAGTATTTGCGCGAGAACAACTTTGTGTTTGTGAAACGAGGCGTGGCAACACTTGTGGTAAACCTTATCGAAGACATTGCGAACCGCAGTGGCTCTGGTGATGTAGAGCCAGCAACATCTGGTTCGACGATTGAGGCGTCACCAGCAGTTGTTGAGGCACCTGTCGCTCAGTCTGTGGCATCTTCGCCCGCAGTTAACGTTGCGAATGAGGCAAAGCCCGCTACGGCAGTGGCGCCGCCGTCTGCCTCACCAACTCCAGCGGGGCAGAAAACTAAGGACTCAACCAACTCTTGTTGCGCAGTCATGTAGCGACTTGGCATTCTTTTTCTGTTTTGTATGAACAAATGAATTGATTGTGTTGAGCGAGGTTCTTTGTGCGATAGTGTTTTTGAGGTTGCTTGTTTACGGTTCTTGTCGAAAGATTTTTTCGTTGCGTAAGATGAGGTGAGGAAGTTATTTCTTTTTTTTTTGCTGCAGTTTGCTTACCAAATAGTAAATTGACAGATTATCGGGGGAAGGGAAGAAACTGAAAATGCGCTCTCACGTTCAAGCATCTAAATCACTTGGCGGGGAAAGGAAGTTGCTTTCCTTTTCTAGAAACAGTGCTGAAAAAATCTCTGAAAAAATGTCTCTTTGCCTCGACCAAAAACCGAAACAACGGCAGTGCGCATCCGCTGTGTGCATCCACCTGCACGCGAGATACAGTGCTAGTTTTATGCATCTTATGACAATGATTGTCCTCCTTCTTGCAATGACCCTGTCATTTGCATCCATCAGCTCAGTGGATGCTAGAATCATTCACCGTGCCAACCGGACCAACTACACCAACACCTCATCCTTCTCACTGTCGAGCACTGCGACAGTCTCTCAAACTGTGACATTGAGTACAACTGTAACCGTGAGCTCTACTTACTCCAGGACGACGTCACAATCCCATTCAAGTTCAATCACCATGTCCTATTCCATATCGCAGAGTCTCTCCGTCTCGGCGATCACAGACTCCTCTGCGGTAAGTTTGAGTGGATCTCTCGTGATCACCCCCAGTAAGATCACGGTGAGAAGCACGACGTCCCTTTCACTGTCACAATCGGTGACACAATCGTTGTCAGTATCACAATCGACGACGGCTAGCAACTCCCGTGCATCACCGACAATATCTCAGCAAGTGAGCGTGTCGTTCGAGTCATCGTCAGCCTCATCGTCTGCGTCCGAGGAACCCACGGCAAGCAGAACATCGACCATTACACCGCCGCCCACCCCGACAGCATCACGGCCGAAGAATCATACAAAAACCGTTGCGTTTACCGACACACGGTCTTTCATCGTGACGCTGACGAAACAAACCGGGACATTCTCGCAAACAACGTCAGGTTCCAGTTCGGAAGAGCCGACCCATTCCGTCAAGTCACCGTCTCGATCGCTCGGCACAATGACTCCGAGTCCAAGCCCATCAGGGGAGCCTACGTTGTCCTCAACCCCTCCTCCAACCCACTCACACACCATCCGTCGTAGTGTGTCGTTTGGAAGTATGACAATGACGCTCACCAAAGAAATCACCGCAACCAAAACAAAAACGCTTCGAATCACCAACTCATTCTCCTACTCGGTAACGCTTACAAAGTTTCTGACTGTCACCGTTCAACCACCCACATCTACCCACATTCCTACCCCTACGAAAACACTCATTACCGCCTGCCCTGACTGCAATCACGGAACTTGTACGGACACCCCGCCATTCGTATGCCAGTGCTTCTTGAGCTACAAACTTGGATTCTGGGCTGGTGGGGAGGTGCAAGGGTCGACGTGCTCGCAATGCGTGGCAAACTTCTACGGCTCGAGCTGCAAGAATTCATGCCCTGGCGGAGTGTGCACGCCGTGCAATAATCATGGCATTTGTGACGATGGCGTTACAGGAACGGGCATCTGCACGTGCTTCCACAACGTGTCGGTTGGGATGTGGGTCGGCGACAGCTGCGATCGCTGTGAGACGGGGTACTATGGCCCAGATTGCAAAGGAGTGTGCAAGTGCGATCCTTCTAAAGGCACTTGTCAGAGTGGTGTGACCGGCGATGGAAGCTGCAAGTGCAATGCCGGCCGCACGGGCACGTTGTGCGAATCGTGCACCTCTGGGTTTTACCTCCCCACCAACAGTAGCACGTGCGTGGAGTGCGCAACGACTGATTGCGCAACGACTAGCCCCACTGCAGTCAATGGATGTGACGCCAGGTGTGCCTTGAACAACGGAACCTGTCTCTATGGTGCTTGTCAATGCCCCGCCGGAGTTCTCGGGACGTACTGCGAAGGTCGATGCCCGACTGCGGCTGTGAGAAGCATGAATTCATCAACTGGCCTTGTCGTCACGACGCAAGTTATCTGTGGGGGTCAAGGGTCGTGCTACTTCGACTCTACGTACAACACTGCAAACTGCTCCTGCTACGCGAATACATCGTTTGGCTTCTACGACGTCAGCACCAACTGTTCATCTTGCTTGGCTGGTCACGGTGGATCGAATTGCCAAGCTGTTTGCCCGGTTAACACTGCAACATTCGGAGGAATTTGTAATTACCAGAACATCACCAATGGTTCTGTGGCAACGCTATGTAACCAGACAACAGGGGCCTGTAACTGCCCTGTTGGCTACTGTGGCTACGACTGCACTCCGTCAACAAGTGCTGACAATCAATGCATTTGCCCTGTGGCCACGCAGTTTGGCCCGGATTGCAACAGTACGTGCGTGAATGGAACGACAATCAACTTTCAAAATCGATCAGGTCGATGTATTTGCGACAGCGGCTTCGTCGGAACCAACTGCAACATTCGGTGCAGCTGCCTCAACAACCTCACTGGAACGTGCCCATTTCAAAATGACACGTGTGTCTGCGTTGAAGGCCGTGCAGGGCCAACCTGCTCGATCCAGTGCCCCAAGAACCCACTCACCAACGAGACATGCTCTCTCAACGGTTACTGCAACCAGGGAAGTACAGGTAATGGTCAATGCGTTTGTGATTCTGGCTACGTTGGCGAGTCCTGCCAAACTGTCTGTCAGTGCGTGAACAGCTCCTTAGGAAGCTGCCAGAGTGACGGGAAATGCGTTTGTGCGAGCAGCACATGGCGAGTGGGAGATGACTGTGGTTCTTGCCAAGCAGGGAGAGCCGGCTATGACTGCAGGACGCAGTGCGTGAACGGCAACACGAGCGGCATCAGCTGTGTCTGTTGGCCCACGTTCGGTGGCGCAGGGTGCAGCAAACAGTGCCCCTCATCTTCCGGAGGCGTGTTGTGCAATGACAACGGAAACTGCAGCGAAGGCAACAACGGAACAGGGACGTGTGTGTGCTTTCCCGGGTTCCTTGGCCCCAGTTGCAACTGCACAAATGAAGCGTGTGCCGCCTCGGTGGGCGAGAACTCCGCGTGCAACGCGTTGACTGGTGTCTGCACGTGTGTTCTACCATTTGGAGGTTCAGACTGCAGCGCCTGCGCCACTGGTTACTGGGGCTACTCGTGCCGCAACGTGTGCCCATGCGTGCACGGGACGTGCAATAGAGTCACCGGTGCGTGCACTTGCTACACCGATGAACAAAACGGCTTTTGGACTGGAACTTTGTGCAACGCGTGCGTATCCGGCTACAACTTACCAGATTGCATTCAAGTCGTCTCCGTGTCAACGCAGATCGCCAGTTTCCAATCCGTCTACCTTGCTGGTAAGCTCTTCTACACCGCCAAGAAGCTGCATGTTGTGGAAGACTATGACCTCGCAATTGCCGTCGGCCCGATTACAGCAGTGTACTTCAACATTTCGCAGTCGCTCCCAACGTTGGCGATCCAAGTCAATTTCGCCTCTCAGGTGGCCTTTTCCAGCACGGCTTGTGAGTACGGGTACTCTTGGGTCGCGCCACGATCCCCGAGTCTTGTCGTGGACAACGTCACGAGTGCTCAGTCGACCACCTACGACGACGGGCTTCCTCTTGGCCCGAGTCTGTTCATCGCCCAGATGTGCCTTCTCCCCGCTGGCGCCACTACCTACACACTGATTGTGGCTGAGTATCCAATACTGCCCATCACAAACTTCTTTTCGAGCACACAGCTGAGTTCAAGGCGCCAAGCGAATGCTACCTTCAACATATCCATTCCGCAGCTGACGGCGTTGGTCGCGACCAGAAAGTTTGTGTACCGAGGCAGCGACTACCTCGCTGCTGCCGTCACTGCGGAGCTCGATGGTAACTCTGTGAATGCATTGTACTCGGTCAATTTTGACGCGGTGGCTCGAGTGTTGGTGCCACAGCGCACTTCGTTTGCCATGTCGGAGAATTTAGAAGCGACCCTCTCGACCATGGTGGCAGTGTTGTACAACCCGATAGAGGAGGTCGTCCTTGTGGTGGGCATCTTTGATGCATCAGGTGTCAGCACGGACGCGCAGAAGTTGCGCTCCGGATCATACATTCTCAGCTTTTCTCCGGTTTCATCGACATTAACGGTGAGACTGTTCCTGAATCAATACTCTCTGTGCACCTTTGCGTCGATCACCGTCGTGAACCACACGTCCGACGCGTTGCTCCGATCAGAAAGTATCTCGGCAGCTGTGCTCGCAGCGCCGATATCCGTCCTGGTGACGATGCAAGTCACAAACGGCACGCAAGACTTCATCCGAGTCAACCTCACCAACGGCGTCAGCACTGTCTCGTACCCCTCCCGCACGACTTTAGCCTCAAGCGATGCCGTCGTGGCAACTGTGTACGACCCACTTACGCTGATGCTATGGATTGTCGCCAATAACGGCGTCACGTTTAAGATCGTCAAAGTGTTCTTATGTTCGAGTGCCTACGAGACGTCTGACGGCTATGGTGTGCAGACCATCGGGTCACAACTCTTGCCGGTGATCGCAGGGGCTGACAGACGCATTGTAGACATGAAGCCCTCCTTTACCTCGCGACAGTTGCAACTTCTGCAGCTGAACGCTAGCGGAACTGTGGTGCGTCGTTTCTTGCTGTATGAAACTCTGAAAGTGTTCCCTACCACCGCATCTCGGCTAAACAACCCGCTGATCACCATCACAGGACGGGGCTTTGTGAACGGGACGTCGGCGTTCTTTCCAGCCAACTACCCTCGATGCCGAATTACAAGTGGGTCAGTCAAATATCAAGTCGCCGCGTCGCTTGTGGCAGACTCGACCACGCAGTTTGTGTGCACGCTGCATGCGTCCAACACGAGCCTGTGTTCCGCAGATACCATTGAAATCGCTGTGTTTGACCAGTTCTTTACAACATCTGGCTTGACGATTTCGCGCTTTCAGCAACCTCAAATCACCGGAGTGTCCCCCTCGACTACCCCACTGCGTTCCACCACGGCGCTGCCGACGATCACGGTGACAGGATCAGGGTTCGCAAACTCCGGCGTTCTTCGATGTTCTTTTACTCCGCAGAACGCCTCGTATACTGACCTCTATCCTGTTGGATTTATTGGTAAAACCAATGGCACGTATGTGAGCACGACGCTGGTGTACTGTGACCCACCTACGCTCCCGCACGCGGCTCGGCTGTATGTGAATGTTGCATGCGACGGTGTGATTTTTACAGAGTACGCGAGCGTAACAAGCAACCTTGTTGCTTTTGTTGGCGCGCCGTACAACATTACCACGTCCATCACATCTCTTTCTGTGAACAGTGCACGGCAGGTTGCTATCCCGACAATTGTGGTCTCGTTTGTGGACGATCAATCTTCGTCGTTGGCGCAAACGGTTTCCGACAGAATTCAAGTGCAAGCCACGTTTCAAGGAGGCCTTGTCGCCCAGGGTGCACTTGTCCTTGTCAACGACATTGGTGTGTTCACCTTCTCATCCATGAGTCTCTTGTCGCCAGTCGATGAGGCCGGTACCGGCGTCACCTTCACAGCATTTCTTTTGTCAGGGGTCCCGTCCCAGTGGTCCGCAACGATTACCATTTCCATTAACAGTGGCGACCCAAGCAGTCTCTGGCTCACGAATTCCCCAACAGTTGAGACTGGCATCCCTGAGACCAATCGTATCGCCATTGTGGAGGCAACGGTAGTGGACTTCGCAGGAAACCGCCTCAAGTCCCTCGGCACCTCCACCTCTAACTCGTCCATCAACGCGACCATTTCCTTGCAGTTTCAAGTGGCCCCAAACGTTGAGCTGCCAACGGAGTTGTTCTCGATTTATCCTGCCGATGATTTTGAGAACCTGACGCAATCGTTTGAAGCGGGTGTGGTGACGTTCTCTACGTTGGAGATTACCAACGCAAGAGGCGGCATGATTGTATGGCTTCTCATTCAGACCAACTTGACCAATCAGAACGGAGTGTTGTTACAGAATCAAACAGCTCAGCTTGTCCCAAAGTGTAATCCCGGAAGGCTGAGGTTCTTAGGTGATACATCATGCAGCCCGTGCCCCGCAAATATGCAGTGCCCGGACAATACAAAAATTCTAACGGACTACGGCAACACCACATTACTTGTCACGGTGAGCCCCGGCTATTACAGGAGCTCTGTGTATGCAACCAACGCGGTTGCCTGTCTGCCAAGTTTTGCTTGCATTGGGGGCACTGGCACTGGTACCTGCGCGGATGGGTACGCCGGTGCGCTTTGTGGGCTGTGCGAAGAGGCGGCCTTTGGGCGGAGTATCATCGGTGGAGACTGCGTGTCGTGCTACGATTCACGCATTTCCGGATTCCTCTTGTTTCTCGTCATTGCCCTCATCTGCACTGTATTCGTGTTGCTGACCATTGGCTCTGTGCAAAACTGGGCAGTGACGATCGAACCCGTTGTGTCGTTGGCGCTGCTCGTTCAGCACCTTCACTCCATTCTCGGCATCGGCTTGACTGGATTCAATTTTTCGCAGTTTTTCAAAGATGCCATGTCTTACCTTGGTATTTTTAGCGTGCGAGTGTTAGATTATTTCTTCGCGGACTGCATTCTGGTCGGAGAAGGCATGACGTTTTACAACAAAATTGTTGCATATGCAGCGATGCCAGCCCTTGCGCTGTTCTTGGCCTCCGTTGGATGGCTTGTTGTGTTTATTTCACCGACTCTCCTACGCTTTGAGCGACTTCAAGTTGAACGCGAGCAAACGCTCAACGCACGTCGGGCCGAATTGTTACGCCGTTTGACGAAGCTGCAGCACCACCGCAGGGCGACAGGTGTGACATTGCGAGGGGGCGCTCGAAATCGAGGTAATGTCATCAGCGAAACTCCTGCGGAAAGGCTCCGCCGTCTCACGGACCAAGCCGAACTGACCACCATCGAACACGAATTAAAACACAACCTGAAAGCCCAAGGCGTCCTCCCGTTGCAAGATTACCGCATCCTTGCGTCACACTCCATCCAGGTGGTCATGATCTTTACATTCCACACCATTATTTACTACGCACTGACCGTGTTCGACTGTCAAGAGGTAGATTCTGGCCTTGGCACGGTCCAGTCGTTCTTGGAAACGGACAATCGAATCTCGTGCGACTCCGCGGAGTACCACGAGTACGTAGGCTTTGGCTATGCCATCAGCACGCTTTACTTTTTGTTTGTGCCTATTCTGTACTTGGTGCTCTATCACAGCCATCTCAGTTTTCGCACTGGTAAAGTGCTTCAACGTCGCCAATTGTTTTATGTCATGACTATTGGAATGAAAACAGGCAGCTGGTATTGGCCTGCAGTCAACATGCTTCGCAAAGGCATTCAGTTCGCCGTGTCAGCTGCTGTCTCGTCCCCAGCAGACGCACACGTCTCTGTATGGCTGTTTTGTTTGCAGCTCATTTGGTTGCTCAACTTAAAGCCGTACTGGAACAGCACAAACACGTTCCTCGAGGCAACGTCGCTCACCTCTTGCATCATTGCAGGCAGCTTGTGCATCTTATTTGAAGCGTACACCACAGATGACTCTCGCGACGTGATTTCTGGTGTTATTCTCGCCGTCATGTTAGTCCCGATTCCACTATTTATCGTCTCAGCGACGCAAAAAGTTTGGAAGTCTGTGCGGGAAGAGATTCGAGCACTCCGCCAAGAATCTGAGGAAGATTCATCATCCGGAAGTGAAGCAGACGGTAACGAGAATGGAGGCGGCGCATTTGCAAGTGCAGAAACGATCAAGCAATTGCAGCAACCCGATGGTGGTGTGAGCACCTCAGCAACGTCGAAACACGCAACGACAGTTCGCAGTGGTCCGGAGTCCCCATCTAATGCTGGTGACCCGAAACGGGCAGCATCATCGAAGAGGCTATTACGCAACGTTTCCATTCCTAAATTCTTCCGTGTAGAAGACGACGCGCAAGCGAAGATTGATCAACAAAGACGCGTTCGTGAGCTTGAGCTGGCGTCGTCGGTCTGGCGCCGAAATAACGTTCCTTTTGCACAACAACCAGCAGGAGCAGGGGCTGTAAGAGGTGCGCTAGATCAGCCACTACTCTCCACCCTTCGGCGAGAAGAGAGCTCACCCATCGGACGGTCCTTTTCTGGCGTCGTTCTTCGTAGCAGTTCGAGCGATGACGAAGCTGACGCGTATGGCAATCGACGCAGCGCCGCTGGAGAAGATATTCCTGCATTAGTTCCCGCATCGATGATGAACGCTGGCAACCGAAGTCGATACGCGGCTCTTAGTTCACGTCGACGAGAACGTGCAGACGCTGATCAGGGAAGCGGCGGGGATAGTAGCAGCGATGCAGAAATGATGTCGGACACTTCAGAAGCTGCCGTCTCGTTCCCGCGTAGTGGACAAGATGAGCGACAAAGAGTTCTTACAGCCTCCTCTTCCACCAACAGGAGTCGCGCGGCGCAGCTTGATGACACTGCAAGGCGTGTGTTTGAGCAGCAACTTCAACACGATGAGGCAACGCGCCGTGAGCGAGCGTTTGATGACCTCATGGCCCTAGAATTTGAGAGGACGGGCGGAGCGATGGGGCGCGATGATATGTTTGCTGTCCTTTAAGGCGATAGTAGAGAACACGTCTGCAAGTCTGAATAGAAAGAAATGTGTTCAGAACTTAGTAATACGGTGTACTTTCACCCCCCTTGTTTTTGATGATGATCATGATTTCCCATTGGAAACAACGATCGCATCTTTTTTGTTGTTATCAAATTCTGCACCCTTTTCTTCTCCTCCAACATTTTTTTTGATTTGCGACGCTATTGTCAAATGTTGCGGTGCGATGTAAACCTAAATGCAATATTTCATTCTCATTGTTTTTTTTTTTCATTTAGAATTGAAGAGATATTGTGAGCCAACTAGATGTCATTCGCAACCATAGGCATACGGCTCACGAACAGTGGTGCCAATTATGCAGCTGATGTGTCAGTTACTGCGTCTGTTGTATTTGATCCGGCAAATCAAGTTTTTATAGTCGCTCCCTTAGCGACGACACCTCTAAAGGCAACGCCTGAAGGCGCACAAACGTCGGTCAGCGCTGTGCCGCCTTCTGCGCCAAATGATCAGTTTGCGGAAGATGAGGATGGGCTTGTGTTCAACGAAGTTTAATTTTTTTATTTTGTAGTCGCCTCTGACGACTTGACGCTGGTACTCAGCACTGCCTTCTCAAGGGTGGCTCCTCTTTTTTCTTTTGTTTTGTGAACTTTCAAGGCCAGAGAGTTTAAGAGACTTTCGCTTTTTTTTTTTTGCAACATGCTCGCGCTTCGCCGCTTTCCTACGGTGCATCAATGTCTGTCATCATCGTTTCACATGAATCTCCGCTCCAATACTACGAAGGCAAACTTGGACGACGGCACTGAACTTCGCGATGCACTTCTTACAAGCGCTCGAGCGACAACTTCGGCGTCGTCTTCCCACGCCACATTTTGCCAGCTCGTAGCACGCCGTTTGTGTACTGCCGCTGCTCCTTCTTCGTTGTCGTCGTCGGGTCTCGCGTCGGAGGTGAATACATCGTCCACTGACATTGCTGCATTCCAGCGGCGGGCACTTGATTGCGCTGCATGCAGGCCGATTCTTCACCTTTTATCAAGCGACCGGGATGCCCAGAGAGCATTGCCGCTTGCGCTCCTGCGTGACTTGAATTCGAAGAGGTCGAGTGCTTCTGAAGTGAAGTCGATTGCGACTGAACTTATGCACCAAATAGAAATGTTTTCGTCTTTGAGCAAAGGCGGCGAAAACGGTGGTCATTTATCATCAAATGAGGCACAGTTGTGGCGAATTTACGCTGCACTTTGTGGAGTGCACGCGAGTACGGCTAGCATCGCCGATGCATCTCAAGGCTGCGGTGGAGGTCCCCTCCATGCGCAGCTTCACGATATTTGCTTCTGGGTTCGAGAGATGGCTGCGGCTCTGCGACGTGCTGGGGATCCACTCTCCCCAGCTCAGCGTGCCCTGGGCTCCGCGCTGCCGTTTATTCAGCACGCTGACACGGAGAGTGCGTTAACGTTTCGCCGAACATTGTCTGCGATTTACAGCACCGAAAGCAACGCTAGCACTACGACTTATCTGTCCCCTGCTGCGAAGGTTCATTTTGTGTGTGCCGTTTGCGTTCCATTTGCTTTGACACATTTTGTTGTTTCGTACGTTGGTGGAGTTCGGCAACGGTTGGATGTGAAGACACTTGTCACCATCGTTGTTTGCGCGGTTGCAACCTATGTGCTGGTATTTCAGAAGAAAAGGAACAACACCGTGTCGCAAAGTGACGAAACAAAATCGGCGCGAGGAGTCGACGCCGATTTGCCTGGAAATAGAGGAAGTACTTCCTTGAACTCCGGTTCTACTGGCTCTGTTTCCACGATCAAAACATCGACGATTCTATCTGCTATTAATGAAAAATAGGCGAACACGTTCGGTCGGTGTCTTAGGCGTGTATTAATTATCCTGTTTGGGCTTCTACGGTTGATTTTCCTGATCCTCTTGTTTTATCGTGTGTCTTGGGTTGCAAAGGTACAGCAAATGAATATTCTCGATGTCCTTCAACGTGCGCAAGAAGTGTGCGCGTCTTGCGGCGTCAGAAAGCTTGATCTTCTCCTCTGCCCTTGTCGGCAAGTCCACTATTGCTCCACACCGTGCCAAGTGCAGCACTGGAAAACGCATCGACTTGTGTGCACCAAAGGGGTGACTTCAGAGGGGAAGCGGCCGCCGGTGAAACACTGCTATTATTGTGGAAGAGCGTCGTACCATATTCGAGGTTGTCAATGTGGACTTGCGTTCTATTGTGATGCACAGTGCCAAGCGAAGCACTGGGGACAACATCGTAGAAATTGCTCGACTTGGGATGTAGACGTCGCCGATGCTACTGCAAATGCTGCTGCTGCTGTCGCAGTTAAGGACCCGAGAATTATGCGTATTCGAAGGAAGGACGCAGAAGTGCAAACAGAAGGAGAAGTAGATGTTCGCGCAAAGATCCATTTGGATGCGATTGCTGCAGATTGGCGCACTGGCAGCCACTACGTAACGACCCAGCGACCCTCTGTTCGAATTACTGGAAACGCAGGAACCCACGAGGATGGCGAGGAGATCAGCGGATTCCACGGGGTCGCTGGTACACCGTCAGATGCAGCTCTCGCGCTCCAACGGCATGCTAGTGTGACCCTCGGCCCTCGTGATGAAGAGCAGATGCCTCAGCCGTCAGGGTCCACGCCGTCCCTTGAAGATGCGGCCGCGCTTCACCTCCTCGGCGTCGATGGCCTCTACAACAGCGTTATTATAGCCTCCACGCACACAAGCGACCATCCCACGACGGACCACAACAACAACACCAACGCGACTTCTGATCAGCAGCATCCTCATCAAGTTGTCGAGGTGGATGGACGCGCACTCGCGTTAACAACGCCACCCTCCGGCTTTGAGTTCAGTGGTCTCCTCCCAACAGCTGGCGGTGACCTCTCCATCCGGACGGCCACATCAGATGGAGCTGCCGCAGGGAGGAGCCGAACGGCTGAAGGTTCTCACCGTGCAAACGGATCAGCGTCAGAGAGTGGTGGAAGTGGGCGACAACTTATGACGTCAAAGGCCCTTGCTGCGCATCGCGTTCACCGAGAGCGCGTTGCCTCTGTTACTGAGGCCAGCAACAGCAGTGATGGCAATGTCAACAGCGCAGCAGAACAACTTCTCGCAAAGATGACACCCGTCAACCCGTTGAACATCGATGCGGTTAATGCGCAGCGCACTGACATTCCCCCTCCCGCTGGCGGTGCGTTTGTGTCATCATCGACGTCGTTCCATCGTCTTGCGCCAGCGTCCAGCGGTCACCCTCGTCGCGGAGAATCTGACTCAGTAGTTGATGCGTTGCAGCCCACTGCAAGCTTTGTTATCCAACACAACACAGCCGCATCACCTTCCAATGCTCTGACGAGAAAGGGAACAGTCATGTCCAACGTGCTTTCTGGCGCTGCAGCGCACCTGAATCGCAGCCGTAGCGGTGCGAGTGGTGTGTTTGCACAATCTAGCAGCCGCATGTTCATCAACCATCAACAACCGGATGCGAAAACGGCACAGCTGCAGCGTGAACTCGAAGAGGCCATCGAAGAGTTTGTCATGGACGAAGAGGAGGAGCGCCTTGACATTGCCAACGACAGAATCGCACAACTGTCCACCATGGAAACCGTTGTCAAGAGGTTTTTGTTTATGGAATCGGCCAAGCTGGTGGGAGTGGAGGAAGAATCAGCGAGACTAGAGCTCTTGACGCAGTACAACTTATGGCTGCGAACGTCTGCAATGGTTGCGTTTCGACGGGTTAGAAAAAGTTAAAGGCTGTCCTTTTTGTAGCATTCAGTTTCTTGTGTATGTATTTGCCAAATAAAGCTTGCCAAACTGTTGTATGAAGTATTTGCGTTATTTGCTGCCTTTTTTGTTATTGCGCTTTGTTCATTTTTTCTTACTAAACACGATTTTATAGTTGTAGTTCCAGTGGATTTGCTTCTTTTTCGTTGAATTGAACATCATGAGTGACCCCTGGCCGTGGCCCATGACCCCCACTGGCAGCGTCTACTGCCCTGTACCAGCAATTGAGGGCTTCTTTGCCCCTTTCGCAAGCAGATGGACAACGCCATACCCCTTGGTGAAGATTGTATGGAACCGCTATCCTATCCCGCACCACAACGACACCATCACCACGTTAGCTCTAACTTCATCACTTGCAACAGGCATTGGGCAGATTCGGGTCAGCGACGTGCATGTTAATACGTTTCTCCAAAAACTGGAGTCCCTCTCCATTGCCTTCGGCAACAGTAGCAGCAATGCCACAACAACAACGGCAGCTCCACCATCACTTCTCTGGCCCGGTGTCATTAACGCGAACTTCTGCGCCTACGGCTACACGTTTATTCTGGAAGCCATCACAGGGTACTTGCTATCCGCCATAGCAATGGGCTGCTTTATTGCGCTTGTTGTGCGCACGTCACGCCACACGAACCGGAAACTGTTGTTCTTCTTACTCTTTACGGTTGGTGTCACGCGTGGTTTGTTTGGTCACTTAGCCGCCAATCGCATCGGGATGGTGAACTCCTACTACGAGATGAACAACTACATTGGATGGTTCTTTGATTGGACAATCCCATTGAGCATGCTTGGTGACCTGCTCATGTCATATCTCGACTTCCTCTTGACATTCTTCTGGCTTCAGTTTATCGCGCCGAGGTGGTCACGGAGTCATTGGGGGACGTTCGTCCCAGTCGCTTCTGTGATGCTGACGCTGCTGATTTCCATCGTGGTGTTCCTGACAGACTGGCACCAGTTGCACTCCGACAACGACGGCAACAATGACGGCGGTGGCGACATTGAGGCGGCGAGTGATCGCGACGATGCGTATAATGGAGGAAATATCTACTATCGTTCCTTGGCATACATCTCATCACTGTTACTTGTGTCTTCTGTCCTGCACAGTATTGTGGTAGTGAGATTGCTGCGAGATCTGATCACCCATCAAGCTGCTCTGCAGGAACTTAGCCCGAAGATGCGCCAGAACATGACTGCTGTTGGTGTCATTGGATTTCTGAGTGTCCTCTCCGGGATTATGCGAGGTGTGGTGCTCCTGGGCCATATTTCGAGACTCTCCATTTTTCTGGATGGCCAGTTGAGTTTCGACAATCCAGAGTTCTTCACCGTGTACCTCATTGGTTTCATGAACATGCCGTGTCTTGCTATTTGCGTGGCGTTTTTTCACCTATCGTGGAAGCTCATTTCCTCCGGCGAGATGGACGACGACGACTGCATCGGCAGCGATGGCGCCTACAGCGTTGTCGACGAGGGGGATGGAGTGCGGATCTCACTGATTGCCGGCCGCTATGCGTACCGCATGAACAGCAGCAACTTTGGTGGTGGTGGACGACACGTTGGTGATTCATTTGCTTCAAATGGCAGTGGCTATGGCGGTGGTCCAACAACAGGCACCGAAATCGACTCTACTAGCTATCCGTCTGAGTCCTTTAACGCAGGACAGGGTGGAACTGCATCTGCTGCCACTTCTGGGAACTTTGGGGGGAATAGTAGCAGCAACACGTCAAACCTTGTTGCTGACAATGGTGCGACACCTGTGAGAGGGTCGAGTTCAAGGGGCATTGCAACTAGTGCGGCAATGTTCGCTGGGACTCGCGGTCCGGGTGCTGGCTTTATTGTGTCAGGAAACACGCCTCAGGGCAGTAGATCCCGACGTGAGCTAAAAAGCGAGCGAGCAATTCCAAAGGCGAACTCAGTAGACGAAACCGAAGAGAATCATTAGCAGTGTTGAGTTGTGTTTTCTTGTTAATCGTTGCACACAATTGAATGTTGCCCAAAATATTGAACGACACGCGTCCCCCAACACCCCAAATTACAAGAGGATTGCGCAAAGCTTGTTTTGCTTTGTGAGTAGTCTTAGAGAGTTTTCTTCAACTTTTTTTTTTACAGCAACTGAAAAGTATGCCACAACTCCTTCAAAGCATTAACGTGACAGTGCTTGTCTCAATCGGCAACACCGACACTGCGACGGCCGAATCGGACAATCAACATATTTTTTCTGTCGACGATCTTATTGTTTGCACGATACAGAACGAGCTGCAGCGTGCCACAGGAGGAGGAGTTCGGGCTGCTGGATTGCCCCACACGCTCGACCGACCATCTACTCCCCCACCTAACGGTGAAGATATTGCAAGCGCACACTCCACGCCTATTCAGACACCGCGACGTGGCGGCAGTCGTTATCCGCAGCAAGGTCTCTCGTCCGAGATGTTAGGTGGTGAGGCAGTTCAGCATGCGGCGTTGATTCCATTAGCCCCACTGATGCATCATTATGGGACAACATCAACAAGTGCAAAGCGTACAACCTCTGGAACGTTATTAGAACATAGCACCACTGCGTCCGGCCAGCAGCAGCCATCATCTGCTCAATGCACCTCGGTTCGAGTGCTACATCGTAAAATTCCACTTACGTCGACGTCACGTGCGGGCGATGACGTAGCGATCACTCTTGAGCTTGCTTCATTGTCCTCTCAACGCTCTTCTGCTCAGCACGCAGCACGCGGTGGATCATCTTCGTCAGGTTCTGCTCCTTCTTCCAAAGGACGCAAAGAAGTCCTTGCTCTTCCCTCCATCGCAATCTCCTCTGCAGTCAATGAGTGGAATCGAAAACGTGTCAGTGGAATTGGTGGCCCACGAGAGTGGCAGCATGTGCTAGGAAAGACTGTGGATGTGAATAGCATGGTGCAGTCCAACTCCGGCGACTACAACAACAATAGTGGCACAAGTCAACAACTACGTGCCATCATTGACGTGTTTATTTCTTGTGAGCCAACAAAGCTGACCGAGTGCCATCTTTCCGCTTTAGTAGATACCTCCCCATCCCCCTCAAACATGAGCGTCAACGACAGTACTTGCTCGAACACGTCAACACTTAGGAGCGGCGTGAGTGGGCGCGGCGGTGGAAGCAATAGTCATGCACCTGTTGTCGGGAATCACTTTCCCTCACGCTTTTGGGAAGACGCGTTTGCTGTTCACCACGCTCATGTGTACATCGCTGTGTATCGGCCGACCATCAACATTCTTGGGCGTGAATTCGATGCCGCGGTGGAGGAGCTTGTGACCATAGAGGCCTTGTTGAATCAACAGCTGAGTGAAAAGGACGCTGTGATCGAGGCACTCGAAAAGCAACAGCATCAACAACATGCGGAAGCCGTCCTTGTGGTGGGAGATCAGCAATCCATAGGTATTGTAAACCTTCCCGCCCAACGTTTGGCAAACGACGACAACGGCGAAGATTCACAGCACTCGCCAATGGCAACCTTTAGCTTGCTGAAGCACAAAGACACTGAAATATTTCTTCTCCGTGCACGTATTGCGGCGATGGAGGCATCAAGGGCGGCCGAGATCAAATCGTTCCGCGACGAAGTTGCCATCCTGCGTGAGAGCCGCCAACGGGCGGTGAAGGAGCGTGTTCAACGTGCTGCAACGTCAAGGAGATTGGCGCTTGCAATGGCGCGCAGTGGTGCTGGTGGTCAAGCAGCGCTGCCGATACCGTTCGCAAACAGGTTTTCATCTGCATCACCTGGACTTACTCTGCGGAACCCATCGAAAACTCCTACCACACTACGCAACGCATCGCCAGCAGGTTCACTAGGTCGAGCAGCATCCCCATACGTGGCGTCAGGTGCTTCGTCTTCTCCTAGGGCCGGTTCCACACAAAGTGCGCGTGGTCGTGAGCGTCAGCAACAACCTCAACCAACTCTTTCAAGTGCAGTACCACCGGCAAAAGGTGGCGCTCTTCCTCCAGCAAGTGGAGTGCGGCACATTGACCCCGCAGAACGTGACGAACGCCTTCGCAAACTAGAAGAAAGCTACGCCAAGTTGCAAGTGCGGCATGCTGCCGCTCGAGAAACAGCTAATGTTCTCGGAGTAGGGAGTGCATCTGCAGCGGATTATTTGCACGCAGCTGTGACGAACACATTGGGTCCAAGAACTAGCAGTCAACTGCGCGGGGCCAGTCCAGCGCGAGGTCCTAGTGCCACAGCGGCCGGTGATGCGGCTTCAGCTGCATCCGCTCAGCGGCGCAATATTTCTCCCTTACGCGTTCCAAAAGTTGTACCTGGGCTGAAACTCTCAAACGAGCAGCTAGTCGAAGCATCGAAGGATCCCTCGACTCCAACAGCTCCTGCAAAAGTCAACCCGCTGATGGCGGGCACCAGCCCCCTCCGACGTGATGCGTCTCCTGCTGCAAGGCCAAAGCATTCACTCTTGCGAACATCACCAATGAGAATTTCCGAAACACGAACATTTTAGTGCAACGAGAAGGCGAAGAAGATATCCAACAAACAAAAACTCAGCTTTGTTTTTTTATAGGAACAAACAGCTGTATCGTGCTTCGAGCGTTAGTGGATATAACTCGACCTTTCGGTAGTCAAAGGATCTTTAGGTTTTTGGAACCTGTAAAGAATGATCCCCCTTCTTGTTACCTTGCTCCTTTCTGTCCTTTGTAGATTGAATTCCAAAACAGAAATCATTCAAGAAGTGAACTTTTTCGGGGAACGCCACCGTGCAAACCTAACTGATGGACTTGAAACAACTCTTCGGGGTGAAATAGTTTCGCGATTTACAGCTGTCCTTTTTGTCCTTTGATACTTTGACGTTAGAGAGGGAGAGTTAGACAATATCTACCAGATAGTATTTTTTTTTTGTGTGTGCGTTTGATATGACCTCGAGCATCAGGACAATTTGCTGTCTGTGCACCGTTTCCTAGAGTTTTTTTTTTCCCGCGGATTACAACCAACGAGCTCTTTTTTTACCTCGTGTTATTGTTGTGCTTGTATCATTTGCTGCAGTTTTTTTCACACTATTTCTTGGGTAAGTTTGAACAAAGTCCAACATGTTCCACCAGCACTCCACGTTTGTTCCACAGGGTGCGTATCAACCCCAACCACATGGTCAGCGTGCCTCCACGCCTCCGCTGTACCACGGATCGGCCGTGCCCCCTCGCTCGCTGCCCACCACTCCTTCCTTGATGCCATCACATCATCCGCCTCAGACGTCGGCCATGCAAAACGGAATGCCGTACTATCCTCCCCAAACTGTAGCGATGCGCAACGCCCCAGCAGAGCCGTTTTTGTACAACACCTTCAACAGCCGCCCAGCGAGCCCAGTGAAGCAACAGCCTGTCCAAGCAGTTCCACAATCGTGTCAGCCAGGACTTACCACAACTGCTGCTCCCCGAGCAGATGCCCAACGAGCTGGTTCGATGCTCCCAGAGGGACTTCATTACAACTGCAACCCCTCATATGCAACAGCGGTGCCATTTCGTCATCCCTCTGTCTTTCCACAAGAAAGTGCCGCTCCATCTTCGGCCTATGGTGGTGGCAGCACATCAGACCATTACTCTCGTGGTGTCAGCCTTGCGGCTCCTCCTGTGGCGATGCCGGCCTACGGGTCAGCAGCACCCACTGCCACCGCAACGCTCGACATCGCCCATGCCGCAATGGCGCACTACCAGCAGCGTCTGGACGAACGCCGATTTCAAGAACAGAAACTCGCTCAGGAAGAGTCTGCCTTGGCTGCGGAAGAAGCCGCGTTGCTGTCTCAGCTGGAGCAGCTAACTCATGAGCGCCAGAAGGTGGACGAGGAACACTCCTCATTGTGCCGCGGCTGGTCGCAGATCTTTGCCCAGAATCAGTGGTACGAAGAGACTCCTGACCTCGACCTAACTGCTGAAGTGACGGAAGTTCAGTACCGATGCCAAGCAATGCAAGCTCACCTGGATGAGCTGCGGTTTACTCTCGAAGGCCATCAGACAGAACTCCGCAAGTACGACGGAAACGATCACATTCGTGAACGTCAGCGCCAATCGATGCGGAAGTTGGACGAGTGCTTGGAAGACATGGAGAAGCGCCGCCAAGGATACCGAGCGATTGCAGACTCACATTTTGATGCCGAAGCTCAACGTGAACGTGGTTGCCGGAACTACTTGGTTGAGATCAAAGGGCGCGCACAAGACCTTGAGACCCAACTGACTTCTTCTGGCTGCTTGATTCCGTGGGCTGTTGCAGGAATGTCATCGCGTGCTTCGTCCGTCGCGCCGCAGCAGCAGAAGACGTCGTTTGAAGTCCAGCAACAGCAGCGCAGCAGCAGCAGCCATGCTTCAGCCGCAGGTGGACTCGCCCCGCTGCCTGTAAATAGCACAGGTCTCCGTGCAAACAATGGAAAAGGCGGTGCGGTGGATTCTTCTACGATTCCGTTTCGCCAGCGAGTCGTGAGCTTTCGTGGCAACTCAAATGACTCGACAACCGCAACAACAACCTCACGACAGTTCCCTCAAGGAGACCCGACCGATGTGGATATCGATGGCGCATCGTTTACTGTTGCATTGGACGAGGAGAGCTTCTACAGCAAGACTGGCGGCAACTCTCAACAAGACATGGACGATCTCATCGGTTTGAATGGAGGGAGCTTTGCCATGAATCTGTGTGACACCAAGCGCCGCCGAGCAGACTACGCGCTGACAGCAATGTAAACCCCCACATCATCGACGAGAGAGAGATTTTTTGTGGAGCCATTTGTTTTGTCTTCCACTTCTCTTTTTCTTCGGCTCATCGTTTGTGGCTGTTGTGTGCTGCCGACGCTTTTTGAGATATAGACACTCGCGTACCTTTCCGCTCTTAACGGGACGCTTCTTTAGACACATTTCCTCCTGTTTCCCCTTCACTACAACCACACAACACAGCTAGATCACTGCAGAAATTTCCCAGAGAAAACATTGGTGAGTTTGACGTACCGAGAAATGACGACTTTTTCTTGTTGCTCTAATATTTTTTCCCCTGCTTTTCATCAACCAAGATCTTTAGACAATGCAGTCCCTGCGACGCATTGATATCTTCCCGAAGTTCGACGCCAAGTTCGAGCAAGATGCTCGCGAAAAGACCGTCTTTGGCGCTGCATTTTCCATCCTCGCCATAATCCTTATCGTCGTGCTTGTCATTGGCGAATTTCGCTACTTTCTCTCGATTGAGGAACGCCACGAGCTCTTTGTCGACCGCGTCATCGGTGGGGACATGGAGATTGAGGTGAATGTGTCATTTCCACAAGTTCCGTGTGACTTGATGACGCTGGATGCAGTCAACGCCTTTGGGGAGTACCAAGGCAACTTGGACAGAAATGCCGTCAAGCATCGTATCAACAGCAATGACTTGCAACACATTTCCAAAGCTAGGCCAATGGATAACGACGGGAAGGTTGCCTCCATCCCAACGCATGAAGACGGCGCTCCCAAGTCGGATTGTGGAAGTTGTTACGGCGCAGAGTCGCATCCTGGTGAATGTTGCCATACATGTGCGGATGTGGAGGCGGCGTACAATCGACGAGGATGGCACTTTAACTTAAACGATGTGAGCTTGACGCAATGCGCCAAGGAGCGTTTGCAGCATGCCGCTTCCATTTCGTCCCATGAGGGTTGCAATTTGTGGGCCAAGTTTCCTGTTGCTCGTGTTCAAGGCAACATCCACTTTATTCCCGGACGTGCATTTACCATCCTAGGCCAGCACATGCACGACTTGACGGGTGGGGAGGTCGGCAAGTTGAACCTGTCCCACTACATTCACACGTTGCAGTTCGGCACCACGTACCCTGGCCAAGCAAATCCACTCGACGACAAGGCAACGATTCTGGCAGATGAGCCGGTGAACGGTCGCTTTAACTATTACGTGAAAGTAGTGCCCACGACGTTTGAGAAACACTCACTGTTTGGCGCTACGCTGGAGACCAATCAGTACTCGGTGACCGAGCACTTTTCTCCTCGTCGAACGACTCCAGCAGCACAAGGTCAGCCACAGAATCAGGAGCAACAGGTCATTCCTGGCGTGTTTTTGATTTATGATTTGTCCCCGATTCGTGTGAAGATCTTTGAGGCTCGGCCGTACTCTAGCCTTGTGCACTTTATGCTGCAGCTGTGCGCTATTATCGGTGGCGTGTTTACTGTGATGGGCATCATCGATGCGATCTTCTACCACTCCATTATCCGTGTGCGTCGGAAGATGCAGATGGGAAAGCAGAGCTAAGCACTTCAAAAATAAGCAGTGCCGCCCAAGAAGAAGATACAAACTATTTGTTGATGTGCGAGAGCTGCCCTGAGTAGTTGTAAATCAGTGAATCGTCAACGTGCCATTCTTGTTACACTTTTCTTTGTTTACCAGGTTGTTCAGAACAATTTGCATTAGACATAGTTACACCACGTCGATGAAGCTTTCAGTCACAACTGCAACGCCATACTCAAAACTGGTACCTCCCATCCCCAGCAGATGCACTTCCAATTTCAACATTGATCCCAACACTGGTGCCGTTCGCGAAATCCATCGAGGAACTGCATCATCTCAAACCGGTCGACGCCAAAACGCATCTTCATCTGATGACGATGATGACGATGATGCGTTGCACGGCACCGCTGGAGGTCATCATCATCGCACAAGTGGTCGTGCCCACTCTGTTGGCGTTTCTGGCAATTTTCGGCTGTCATCCCCTGCCCACAGTTACCACGGAGGATCTCCACATCCACCTCCAATGACCTCTGCAACGGCTCTGCACGGTCATTTTGCTTCAGAGCCTTCCGGTGAATCCTTACACCACACTTTAGGCGTGTCGTTTACCCCCTGCCCCTTTCTTCGCCCAAAGGTGATGTCACTGGGCATGCGTTGTGCCCCGACAGGCTCTTCCAACGGAACCATGAGCGCCTTGTTTGACGAGGGGAAACTAGTCCTGTTTGGGGGCAGCGAGGGAGTCCGCGCTCTGAATGAAACATGGGTGTATCGTATTGCAGAGAGAAAGTGGAATTTTGTCGACCCGATGGAAGTGGTGCCGCCAGCATTGACCGCTAGTCGTGGGGAACGTGGGTTTACAGGCGATCGGTTACCCCCTCCCAGATGTGGCCACACTGCAGTTGTCATCCGTGACGTTCCCAACGCTCAAAAGGTCGACCCCTCTACCCTAAAAGCGGTCCCCTCCACCCTCCCAAGCCAGACGAAACTTTCCAACAACAACGCGACGACCCTAAAGAAACAAAATATTGCCAACACCACACAGATGCTAAGCTATGAGCCAAGCGTTCTTGTGTTTGGTGGAGCGGACCTTGCCAAAGGACTTTACTTCAACGACTTATGGATGTTCGACGTCGAGTTGACAGCTTGGAAGGAGTTAAAGCCGGGTGGTTCTGCCCCGTTCGAACGTTGGCACCATGGATCGTGCGTCCTTGAGCAACGAATGTTTATCTATGGAGGTGAATCTTCGGAGTTTCAAATATTGGATGACCTGCATATGTACGATCATCACTTGGGTTCCTGGCGGCCTCTTCGTGCCACGCAGCCTGTGCCTCCTGCACGTATGCTCCACGCGTGCTGCCTTTCCGGTCAGGACATGGTGATTGTTGGTGGGATTGGCAGCCAAGCTCAGAATGTCGCGTTGCTAGATATTGCCGTAGATCAAGGCATCCATTTAGCGGGAAGTGGGAAGAATGGTGCAGGAAAAGGACGTAGAGATTCTACCAGCTTTCGCAGACCGTCGGAGTCTGACGTCGACGCGGCTGCCGCCGCACAGCAAGCACTTGCTTCACAGCCTCTCAAGATGTCTGCGCTAGCTGCTTCGTTTAAGTCTGAGCTTTCTGATGTGTGGATCCTTAATCTGCGCACACTGCTCTGGAGGCGTGTTGCTGATACTCAGAAACGGTTTAGTCCGTTTGTGGTAAGAGAAGACGCCCTCCTTCGAGGCCCTGCCATTCCACTGGATGGCATCGCCTCTGGTCCAAAGTTGCCATCACCGTATGGAGGCGAGAACGCTGTGCTGGATCTGAAAGCTCTCGAAGGACATTGTGCTCTGGCCTTTGACGAACGAGTGCTTATCATGGGCGGCAAGTTGGGCGGTCGTCTCAATCGGAGACTGTTCTCTCTTCACTTACCCTCTGAAACGTGGGCGTACTTGGGCGAGCTTCCTGCAAACATGTCCAGTGATCAACTTCGACTGCCACTTGCCCGCTCTGCCATGGTTGCGACTGCTATGGTCGAAAAACGAACGGTAGCAAGCATGAGAGATGCAGTATCTCTTGCTGGCCTTGACACTGCCCACCGACACATCAACGAACTCGCGGAGGCAGATCCGCTGGTCAAGACTCTTGCCACTCAGCTAGCGTCGCAGATTAGTTTTACAGGAGCACTTTCTATTTACGGTGTGCAACCGATTGTGTCCAAAACAGTGTGTGCGTATGTCTTTGGCGGCATTGGGATGTCTGGGAAGCCCTTGTCAGATACGTGGTGCATTGAGCTGAAAGACTCCACCGTTGATGTGACCCATGAGGAGTTGTTTGGGTATCCGATGGAGCTTCTTCTTCAAGGGCAGCAAGGGTCGGCTGCACGACATGCCATTGGCGCGCCATCATCAGGAGCTGGTGGAAATGAAAGTTATTCAGAAGATGATGAGTTCGAGCGGAAACGGCAACAGGATGTGGTGTCTTATGTGTTAGGGCCGAACCTCGGTGGTGGTGGCGACGCGGCAGTCACGCTGCAGGACGACGCTGGGAATGCACTTCATCGGAATCGAAGTAACGTCGGTGGACACCTAGGTGGGACGTCCGTTTCAGGGAAGTTAGGCGGCACAAGCATCGCCAGCGTCCACTCTCAGCGACGAGGGTTGCTGAGTGGCACCTCTACCACATTACTAGAGGGGATGACTGCCTCATCAGAGCAGCAGCAGCAACATCAACCCCAACCGCATGGTAGGAACAGTGGAGGTGGGGTGGTGAAGATGGGTCGACGGGGGAGCCGTGCGAGTGAAAGCCGATGATAGTGGTGTTGCACATGTATAAATGAACGCGATAAGCGAAGACTGTTAGAATTCCTCTTTTTTTTCCGTACACTTATTTTTCACTGAGCAAATGATGCACACCTGGGTATAGTCACAATATTCATTCAAGAAACTATTTTGCAGATTTTTTGATCCTCTACGACGTATTTTTTCTCATTTGCAGTGCAAAGCGTGTGAAAACAACACCGTAAACACAACCTTTTTTTGAGGTCGACGGCCCTGATGGCCTTTCACTGCCCTGTCTGCGGCGAGGAGTTCCCAGAAACAACATCGGATTTACGTTTTCAGCGCCACGTCAACCGCTGCTTAGATGGTGAACCAGATATTGAGAACCCTACACCTGTCCATCATGCCTTTGGAGCAACTGGTGGCGATGGTCAGCATCTTTCCCTAAGACCAAATCCAGATTCGTACGTTTCTATGGGCGGGTCGTCCCTAACGGAAACGCCACTGGTATCATCGGAAACAGGGCCGACAAATCATTACAATGGTGGACACGCGCGAACTTCATCTTCACCGCCACCACAGTCTAGTGGAGTTGTTAACAATGGCAGCTTGGTTGGTGCACAGCCACCACAACAGCATCACCTTGCGCATGCAGAGTCATCGTCGCTTGACTACTACGCAGCGATTGAGGAGAATTGTGAATTTATCTGTGGTCTTTGCCCAGATTTTCCACGAGCACTTGTGGAAGAAGTTCTGATCACCAACGGTAACCGGAAAGATTTAGCGATGTCAACGTTGTTTGAGCTGAAAGACCAGTCTGAGACTGCAGCCTCATCGTCTGAGCAGGGAAGCAATTTCCATAGCTACTGGGGCGGCGATAAGTCTTCGCCACATCGGCATCATTCACATCTTAGAAGGTCCCACTTGCAGGATATTGGTGAGACTGCGGTGCCCAGAGATGGCGCCTACGACGCCGTCCCCGTTCCCAAAGGGCCACAGTATTCTCACGTAGAACTAGCCATTTACGACTTACAACCAGATAGTAAAGTCGCGAAAAAGGTTGGCCTCGGTGCGTACCATACTGGCGTCGTGATGTACGGCCACGAGTTTAGTTTTGGAGGAAGCAGAAATCTAAAGAGGGACACTGGAAGGTCTGGAATCTGGGCCACCAGAAATTTATACCAAACGGCACCCGTCATCAAAAAACGAATTGCGATTGGGATCACCTATGTCACTATTAAAGAACTTCAAGCTACCCTTCGTGAGTGGGGGAAGACAAGCTGGAGAGTTGATGACTATCACTTGTTGTCGAAAAACTGCAATCACTTTGCAGATGCTCTTCTGCAATGGCTGGCGCCTAAGAGCGTTCCCATTGCCACAACAACAGCAACGGATGTAGCTCCTGGAACTCCTGCATCGCTATCCGGAACGAACAGCGCTCACACGCCACTTTCACCTGTTCCTCTAGCGGCAACAGTCGTGGGACCAGTAGGCGCCGCCGCTAACAGCAATAGTACCCGCACTTCATCGCCCAACATTAGTAGTGTTCCCTCTGGTGTCTCTCCGTTACCAAAATTTCCTCTCATCGCATCATCATCAGCCACTCAATCCGGTGCAACTGCTCCTCCACCTCCTCAAGTGTCGCCAACCAGTCAAGCCGTCCCCACATTTCCTCTGGCACCTGAGCAACTGAAGCGAGCGCAGGAAACGTTTAAGCTTCCTTCTTGGGTCAATCGTGCTGCTGCAGTGGGAAATGCGGTGATCCCTGACTTTTTGTTTAAGAAGATTGTTGAAGCCCTCATGCCGCCGGTCCCCGAGGATGACCACGACGCATCACCACTGGCATGAGGGCAACTCTTCAGGCCTTTGAAGACTCTGAAAAATGAGTTAGTCGTGCGTTGCCTAGATTTATTACTTGTTTTCTCTTGATAATACTTTACCGCTGAATTTACTGCTCGTCCATTCGTTTTGAAAGCAAACATATTCAACAAAAGCGAATAGAATGATTCGTGTGTTGCTCGTTATTGCCCTTATTCTTTGCTCTGCTGTGCATGCGGATGCAGTGAAAACCAAAATCGAAGCAAAGAAGATTGAATGCTACTCCATCGACGTGGAAGCCGGTGCCTCTGTCGCGTTCGACTTCAAAGTCCTTCACGGAGGAAAGAAAGATTTAGATGTCACTCTCAGCGCAACCTCCGTTGAAGAAATGGAAGGCGCCGAGGACAAGAGCAAGCATCAAATTTCGTCGCTCTCCCATACGACATTCACTCGAATCATCGAAGAGTGGAAGCTTGCTTCCGAGGGAGTTGCTACGTTTACTGCCCCGGCCGCGAGTGCCAACGGTCATGGGCTGCCCACAAAGGTCAATGCCTGTTTTAACAACAAAATGTCTGCTTGGACGCCAAAGTGGTTTTCTTTTGAGCTCTACACGGATCCCGCCGAACCCGCAGCGCAAGAGAAAGACACGCTCGCCACCGCAGAAACGCAGCTGGAACACGCACTCCACAAGGAGGGCAACAACCTGTTTAGTGTGCGCACAATGATGACGCGGCTGAAGAACTCTGAGGAGGAGCACCGCAACAAAGTGGAGAGCACCAACGAGTGGATGCTCTACGGCACCATTGTGAACGGCGTGTTGCTGATGGGCCTGTCGGTGTTCCAGTTCTGGTACCTGAAGAAGTTTCTATCGGTGAGGCATGTCTCGATGAGGCTCTAGGCAATGCTAATAAAATATTTGTTGAAATGCTTTGACTTTGATTTTTGACAAGCTGCAAGATGGCGTGCCTCTCTCTAGTGGTTCGTCTCCCTTTGTCGTCGTTGCCTCTTGGCTCAAGAGATATGTTCGGCACGCACATTATCTGCTTAGCGATCCTTTTCACCAGCAGCAGTGTTTACATGACTGCCGCTGTGAAGACAAAAATCGATGCAAAGAAGATCGAGTGCTTCTCATTAGACGTCGAAGCTGGTGCGTCTGTGGCATTTGACTTCAAAGTACTTCACGGCGGGGAAAAGGACTTGGATGTTTTTATGACCGCGATCTCGATTGAAGAAATTGATGGCACCGATGCAGGAAACAGCAAACATCAGATCTCATCCCTCTCCCACACCACCAATACTCGAATCATCGAAGAGTGGAAGAAGGCGTCGGAGGGGCGCGCTACGTACACCGCACCATCCGCCCACACGAACGGCCATGGACTTCCAACAAAGGTCGGTGTGTGCTTCAACAACAAAATGTCCTCTTGGACGCCAAAGTGGTACTCATTTGAACTCTTTAGTGATCCTGCTGAACCCGTAGCGCAAGAAAAAGAAACACTTGCATCTGCTGAAACGGAACTTGAACACGCACTCCACAAGGAAGGCAACAATTTGTTTAGTGTGCGCACGATGATGACGCGGCTGAAGAATTCTGAGGAGGAGCACCGCAACAAGGTGGAGAGCACCAACGAGTGGATGCTCTACGGCACCATTGTGAACGGCGTGTTGCTGATGGGCCTGTCGGTGTTCCAGTTCTGGTACCTGAAGAAGTTTCTATCGGTGAGGCATGTCTCGATGAGGCTGTAGGTTCCTCCCATCTTGAATTCTTTTTGAAATTTCATCTCTAACGTTCATCCTTAACCTTCAACACTTGATGTCCTCCATTTTTTTTTTTTTAGGAAAAAAATGTCCCACTACTTTCGAACGGCAGCCAAGTGTGATTTATCAATTGCGTCGAAGGCATCGATGCCCCTCTACAATGACAGCCAAGGCAACGATGATGCAACAAACTGTAGCACTACTGTATCAGACGCAACGGTCACCACTGTCGCCGCACCTGCTCGCTACGTGCGCGATGATGTGCGCGACAGCGACAACGACTTTCAGCGAAGCCGCGCCCTTTTAGATGGTCCCAAGCATGAGGGCATCCGACTCAACGTGAAACGTGAATCAAATGTACTGCAGCACCTTGCCAAGCGAGAAGAGCAGCAACGTCTGCGAGCTTTGGAAGAGGCAGCCCTTACTGAGAAGTTACTTGCCAACATTGAGCGTTCACGTGGCGAAACGTCTTCTGTGGAAGCACAGTTGAGCCGCACCGCCCCAACAACAGCCAACACCAACTTTTCAACTGTAGCAACCAGCAGTGCCACTACACCAGCTCCTTTTAATGTTACTGCTCCATCGTTGTCAGAAACAAAATCAACTGGACATTCTGACCCTATCCCGATATTTGAGAGAATCAAGATTGAAGAAGCCCGCCAACTCCGCCGTGAAACCCTCCTTGGCCCAGTAGCGCAACGAATGGACGCCTCTTATGGAGGCAGCATTATATCTTTGTACAATGCTCTTACCCTAGAGACTATCTTGGCGGAAGACTCTTCAACACCCCCGTCGGTACGTGCAGTTGCTCAACAACAACGATTCATTTTGGCAACGAAGACAAATAACGACGATGCTCAGCAGCATGCACCTCATTTGTTCACAGCGGCCCGTGACGCCAGTTATGCCAAACGGGAAGAACTTGCTCAGCGACTTCAGCACGTTCGAGAGAACGAATCTAGAGAAGATGCTGCGCGGATGGCAGTCCGCCAGCTGCGTGATGCAGATTCCAAAACAGTCCTCCGAGAAACACTAGAGCAGGACCACCTTCGTAGGGAGTACGTCGACTCGTCTCGGTTGCTCAAGATCGCCCAACACCACGAATCCTCGCTTCTCGGTGCTTTCGATGTGGAGCGTCGCACTGACCCACTGCTTCCGCATTTCCCTGAGAATGTCAAAGTTGCAATGCAGTTTTCGAAAAAGCCACCGCATCCTGTCGATGTATACCAAGCTGCAGTTCGTGAACGCATGCAAGTAGAATAGCGAAGAGGGTAACTTCCCTGCTAGAGAGAACCTGCGCAAACAGGATATTACCACCGCTTTTTGCACCCCTCCCTTGCTCTTGTTCTTTTGTAGATGTTCAGATCAACCGGAACACAACAGGTTTTCGGATGCATGTGTAACATTCTTCTCGCTGAGAATGAGAGCTGGTTTTGTTGTTTATTATGGGTTTACACTTGGGTTCAAAGAAACAAGCCAAAGACTTCCATCCTAGAACCCTTCAATCAATCTAAAATGAAGCGATTTTCTGGAAAAGTTTGTGTCGTCACTGGTTCTACCGATGGCATCGGCTACGCGATCGCGGAACGTTTCGCAAAAGAAGGTGGAAAAGTGTTTGTCTCTTCTCGAAAAGAATCCAACGTGTCCGCTGCAATTAAAAACCTCCAACAGCACGCAGAATCCCCCGCTCATATCGCTGGCTGCGTCTGCCACGTGAACAAAGCGGACCATCGGAAGGCGTTATTGGAAAGCGTCAAGGCTGCTCACGGCTCTATCGATGTTTTGGTTCTCAACGCGGCGTCGTCAACCTTTTTTGGGCCTGTTCTGGACACACCAGCGAAGGCTCTTGATCATATGGTCGACACAAACATCAAGTCTACCTTCCTCCTTGCACAGGAATCCGTTCCGTTTCTGACACAACCGTCAACCTTTGCGGCAGGCGGATTTTCTACAAATCTCTTGTTAGTTGCGTCCATTGCAGGGTATGCACCTTCTTCTCCAATCGGCGTCTACGGGATCACAAAGTCCGCCATGCTGGGCATGACAAAGGCATTTGCCGTGGACCTTGCGCCTAAAGGTATTCGGGTCAATGCGGTGGCGCCGGGTGTGATTCGTACATCTTTCTCAAGTCTTCTTGTCGACGCGTTTGATGCAAAGGCTCAAGCAAAGAGCGAAGGGAAAGTTTTTGCACCAGAGGTAGACTCACCACTTGCCAGCGTCCCTGAGTCGTTGTCGTCGTGCTTGATGAACCGTGTCGGTGAGGTGTCTGAGGTTGCTGCGACCGCTGCGTTCTTGTGCTCATCTGACGCATCGTATGTGACAGGTGAGGTGATGGTGATATCCGGTGGCATCAACGCGCGGCTGTAGGTTCCAGCACTTGTTGTTCCTTTCCCCGTTTTCTTTTTTTTCGTACGATTATTTCCCTTTATCTTTTTCACGCTGTTTTCTTCGTATTGTTGCTCCAGTTCTATGTGGTCGAGAATTTTGTTAGCTTTTTTTTATTCCCTTTGTTGAAAAACACTAAGCCCACAAAAGAATCCACTCACGCGGTTGCCTGCATCAAATGTCAACAACAACAACCAGTAGTGGCGCTGCTGTTACTGTTGTGTTGGACCATCCTCGTCACTATCAATCTCCTGACGAGTACACTGCTCAAGTGCAGCAAGCCACAGAGACATTGCAGGTTGTCCTTACATCAGTTAGATGTGTTCCTCCACGACCATCGTCATCCCCAACAATTGTGGGGCTCGACGCAGAATGGACAACGCGAGAGGAAGATGTGGCCGTGGGAGGCACCAGTGAACCTCCGGCACAAAAGCGGAAACGAATTTGCAGTAAACTCGCATTGCTACAGCTCGCGCTCCCTAGTCGCACAACAGTATGCATCCGACTTTATCCTGAGATGTATGACAGCAATGTCACGAATCTTTCTCAGCATCAGGCAGTGTTGCTTTCGACGCTTAAGGAGTTTCTTGAAAATCGATTCATTTTAAAAAGCGGCGTTGGTGTGGAAAACGATGTCAAAAAGCTTTTTACGGATTGGGGACTTGCCACACACAGCTGGCTTGATCTCGTTGGTATTCAAGCCGTAGTTCCGCGCGCTGTCGTGCAAACATTCTTTGAGTCTCCACGACCTTCTCACTGGTCAAGTAAACCGACGTCACTCCCACGATTTCCGAAAAGTCTGAGAGACCTTGCATCCGCGTGGCTTGGCCGTGAGCTTGGGAAGGAACTGAACATTGCTCTCAGCGACTGGGCAAACGTTGAGCTTCAACTGACACCGGAGCAGCTTGAGTACGCCGTTGCAGATGCCGAGGCTTCCCGTGATGTTGCACTGGCGATTCTTGGCGTCGCGGAAATGCATTTGAAGATTCCCGGCAGCACAGAAAGTGAGATTGTGAACCAGATTGTGAACAGTGCACTCGAAACCTCTCCGCTGAAATTACAATCGAAGTCCAGCGCTTCAGGACAAATGCGCTCCGAAGGTTGCAGCCGCCGCGGGCATGAACCACCTTCTGCAACGGAGCTTGATCGTGCTTCAAGTTGGCTGGAAGTGCGTAAGAAAGCGTACTACGACAACATTATGACGTATGATTGCGACGGGGATCTTCTGTTCACCATCGACAAAAAGAAGGCGGAATGGTACGTGGAAAAGAAAGGGCTTGGCAAGATCAAGGAGTACCGCCGACTTTCCGATGACGTTCTGGTGCCTGCCGCGATGGTGGAAGACATTCGCACTTCTGATCCGGACGCATTCGGTGCAGATTACGTTGTTGCCAGCGTTCAACTAACCTTTAAACCTGATTTTGAACGATTCAACGACACGCATATCCGGCGAGACTTGGATTACTTCCGTCTGCCGAAGGACAACAAATGCGTCGTGTGTGGTATGCCTGACAAAGTCATTCGATGTGCAGTTGTGCCGCTCATGTACAGGAAATATTTTCCAAGGACGTATGTGAGTCATAACAGCTACGACTTGCTGCTTGTGTGCCCAAAGTGTTTTGTGAAGGTCAACTTTCATCACGATCGTGAGCGTGAGCGAATTGCCGAGGAGTATCAATTTCCCCTTGCGACCAACCAAAAAGTGCCTCTGAAGTTGCAGAAATTAGATGCCGGCGATGTCGGGCCGCAGAAGCCACTCACTGCGTTCGAATTCACGCGTGAGACAAGGCATTCTGTGCAGCAAATTGTGAAGTTTGCGAGTGCCCTTCTTCGAAATCTGAAGGCGACTGAGCAGGAGGTGCAACAACTACCATCCGAAATACCTCTATCCGCCAGTACCGACGCAAAGGAAAACGATGCTGCTGAGAAGCGACAAAAGAAAATCAAATCGAATCCTCGTGCATCGCGCAAGCCTGCTGGAGGTGAAGGCATCGCCGTGCGTAACGCTGCTTGGATTCCGTTGGATAAATTGGAGGCGATGGAATCGTTTGTGTGGACAAACACACCAAAGTTTTCGGCATTTGGAATGAGTGGCGATGATGTGTCGTCAGTAGTTGGCGTCGATCTTGCCCTTCGGAAACGGCTGCTGGAGAAGATTGCGTTGTCCGATGTTCACGCGGTGGTTTCCGTTGCTGTTTCGGAAGCGTTTCCGCAAGTTGCGGCCGTTACAGTAGACACGCAAACACCATCAACATCTGTCTCGCATGACTCTGCCGTCGGTCACGAAGGCCTCACTGCGACAACCATACCTCAATCACTTCCGCAACTTCGGTTAGATAATCACGCTGCCTACGTTGTGTCTCAGGTCGTGCAAAAGTATCCTGGGAATGTTGATGCGGGCGTGGGAGAATTTATTCTGCGGTGGCGACGATTGTTTGTTGAAAAACTGCTTCCACTGCATCTTCCAACTGGCTGGCGGGTGGACGATGGGATCATACTTCCGTGATGTAGGTCCCTATTTCTCTGTGTATTACAGACAGAACAATGCAAGCATCGTTGTGATTTAGGCAACATCATACCTATTATTCAAGCAATGACGGGGTTTTCTTTGCCGGACAGCAACACTAGCTCTTAAACTCTTATTATTTCAATGATGAATAAAGTTTGGTGCATGTAACTTTAGCAGCTGTCTCTCACACAAAAAACTCCATCTTCATTTTTGTAAACTTTGAGTTTCAGGCGACAAAATCATATGCCCCTCCTGAATCTGCGAGAGCTACGCTTGACCTCTACGCGCTTTGCTGGCTATGACGAGAGGCTGTCTTTGACGGGGCTACATCAGCTGTTCAAACTTACCAACATCAGTGAGTTGACGATTGAAAGTCATCGTTGTTGGTTGGATGAGTATTTTTTGTTTCGTCTTTCAGAGTTGCAACGATTAAGAAAACTTGTGATCGTCGCCATGGGAGATGTCACAGATAGGGTTCTCCATCGGCTTTGCCGACTTCCACTACTGCGCGAAATTGAATTGAAGACATCTGACTTTTTCCTATCTGTCACGTTTCCTTACACTCTTGATGGATTAGAGTGTCTGAGACTGAGCAGCATCAAAGTTACCGTTCATCGTGGACCGCGTAAAAGGAAAAACATCAACGTCGGAGTTCGACGATGCCTCATGTCGCTTGGGGTGCCTTTTTCTGTTGCTTCATGGTTGCCGTATGAAGGAAGTGCAGGGACACTTTTCCCTGTGTTTTACTCAGCCTTCTCGATTTTTTATTTTGCCTGGTTTCTGGCGCCACTGTACGAAAATTCGTTTTACTCTGCTAACGAGCAAATGTTGTTGAAGCTAGTGGCTATTGGTGGTTGTGCACTTGTTGTTTTTGTAACGCTTTGGACTGCTTTTGGAGTGTACGTTCGTGTTGCGCTCTCTCGGATTCTTTGATTGTGTTTTGACCAAGATCCCAAAGGAGGGTGGAGAGGGTGGGTGTTGAAAGGAAAAAGGGGGGATATTTTTTCTTTCTCTTGATAAATGAAAGACGAGCATACCAGTAGGTTTACAAATCAACAAGCAAGCAAGCAGGCAAGCAAGCAAGTTGATTACAACACGTATGTTACGACTATTGATAGACAATTTTGAACGTCTTTGACCTTCGAGATTTCGGCAAAACAGAACATCCCGATGCCGCACTTCAGAAGAAAGCGGTACCTTTTTTTTGTTTATTCGGTGCTTTCTTTGGTAAACAAACGATAAAACGCGATTAGCTTTGTCTTCCCCATACAGAAAATTGCTTCAATGAAGTCCAATTTTGTGCCAAAACAGAATATCCTGAGGTTTACATTCCAAGTCAAGTGAGCCAATTCGTTTTTTTCCCCGGTTTATCTCCTACTACGTATTATAAAAAGTAAATTGTGTTGGCTTGAGTTTCTTTGACATGGAATTTTTGTTGTGATTTTCTTTCATCAAGTACATCAATTGTCAAAGCCAATACAACAAGAATGGGCCTCGATTACGTTAAGGGTTTCTTTACGATTGCCGTTCTTAAAATCGCCTTTATCAACCTCGTTTGTGGCATCCTCGTTGGCGTCTGCTATGGCTTCGTGCCTGTTCACACAACCTTTATCACGATTGCCGAAAACTGCACCCTGTACGAATCACAGGATGCGTGCGCCACCGCCATCGGCACCACCTGTCACTGGGGACCGTCTACTAACATCACCAGCAACAAGAATAAGTGTCTGTTTCCTGAGCTCGTCGATTGTCACACGCTTGATCACACGTCACCTGACGAGTGCTCTCAGTTGTCGTACTGCACATGGAGCTACGCGGACAGTTTGTGCCAACACGCAGCTGGCTACACTGCAGTTCAGTCGGGGATCTTCTCGGGCGCCATGGTGATAGGCGCACTTATCGGATCAAGTGCCATGGGCCAAATTGTGAACCGTCTTGGTCGCAAGAAAGCGATTGCGATATGCGGTGCGTGTGCATTGTTGTGCTCCGTGGTAGTCCACGCAGCATCGGCGACGCTACTTTACGGACTCCTGATACCCGCTCGATTATTCCTGGGTGTTGTCGTTGGTGGGTTGTGCTGTGTCGGACCGATGTATGTCGACGAGATGGTCCCACAAGACTATCGAAATCCGGTTGGCATGCTGTTCCAAGTGTTCTTTACTGGTGGTATGTTACTGGCTTCTTTGCTTGGGTTCTTACTGAACCCAACAGACTTTACCGTGGATGTGAAGATGGCGATACGCCTTCAAGGTCTTGACGCGTTTCCGACCTTGGCATCGTTAGCAGTTCTGATTACTGGGCTGTTCATGCGAGAAAGCACAAAGTGGGTCAAAGATGGCGGCAGCGCTCCGGTAACTGCGACCGAGACCCTTCAACTTCTCATCAAAACATCTTATGAACCTACAAAGCATCATCAGCAGGTGCAACAATACTCATGGAGAGACATGAAGCTGGAGCTATTTGTTGCGTTGGCTCTTGGCATGGCTCAGCAGATGACAGGCAGCAACGCAATCTTTAACTATGCGCCGAACATCACAAAGAGCATGAATTTGCAACCTCTTACAGGCAATTTGCTGGTCATGGGTTGGAACTTCTTTTGCTCTGTCCTTTCCATTCCGCTGTCATCTAAGTTTTCGATGCGACAGATGTTCCTTACTGCGACTATGGCTGCGAGTCTGTCAGGATTGATGACAGGAATCCCTGTCTATCCAGGGGTGACCACAGAAGACACACGCAGTGCGCTCGCTGCGGTTGGGATTGCCCTGTTTCTCCTTGCGTATGAGATTGGGATTGGGACATGCTTCTTTGTGCTTGCGCAAATCATGTTTCCAGAAAGCTTTCGTGCTCGTGGTTCAAGCTTTGCAATGGTGAGCATGTTCTTGTTCAACATTACTGTGACAATTTGCTTCCCGATTGCGGTAGAAGCGTTGTCCGGAGGGCCCTCTGGCGATCAGAACAAAGGTATGGGCATTACGTTTATGTTTTTTGGTGTTTGCGGACTTGTGAGCTGGGGCATTTTGTACAATTTTCTGAAACCGTATGAAGCCTAAGCGATAACTTGTTGTCTACGCTGTTGCGTTTTCTGTACTTTCCCACTGAACTGAGTGCGATCGTTTGGTGCCAACTATTTACAGGACTTGACGGTTATTTTACTCTTCCTCTTCTTAATGAAGTTTATCAACCGAAACGATGGAACCTAGCGCGTGATATTTTCCTACATTTTCTTCGATTCTCTCTTGTCAGCAACACGACCAAATAAGCCATTTCTTGTTCCAATCTCGTAACTTGATCCATTTACAAATGTCAGAAGAAGAACGTAAATGTTGTAACGTTTCCTTTTGTATCCTCAATCATTGTTCTCCATCGAATCAGCGCCAAAAACCAGTTCGTTCCTTGAACCATTTCCAACGCAACAATCTCTCCAACGACCAATGCATCTGGCACTGCAACACTTTCGCTTCCAGGCCAACTTTCAAATTCCAGGCGACACGCAAGGTTCAAAGCCAAAAAGCATCATTCAGGCCGAAGTTCCAAATCTCAGGTCCCAGGCCAAAACTGAGGTTCCAGGCCAAAGACCAGGTTCCAGGCCAAAACTCAGGTTCCAGGCTAAAACTGAGGTTCCAGGCTAAAACTGAGGTTTCAGGCCAAAACTCAGGTTCCAGGCCAAAACTGAGGTTCCAGGCTAAAACTCAGGTTCCAGGCCAAAAATCAGGTTCCAGGCCAAAGACCAGGTTCCAGGCCAAAACTGAGGTTCCAGGCTAAAACTGAGGTTCCAGGCAAAAACTGAGGTTCCAGGCAAAAACTGAGGTTCCAGGCAAAAACTGAGGTTCCAGGCTAAAACTGAGGTTCCAGGTCAAAACTCAGGTTCCAGGCCAAAACTGAGGTTCCAGGCTAAAACTGAGGTTCCAGGCCAAAACTGAGGTTCCAGAACGAGGTTCCAGAACGAGGTTCCATGCGAAAATTCAGGCTAAAAACGAGGTTCCAGCTCAAAGTTTGGTTCTATGCGAAAAATGAGGTTTTAGTCAAAAATCGATGTTTCAGGCCAAAGACCAGGTTCCAAGACAAAAATCTGGTTCAATGCCGATAATCAGGTTGCATGTTTACAATCCTGTTCCACGAATGAATGAAATGAAACAAAAATCAGGTTCGAGGCCAAAAACTGAGGTTTCAGGCAAAAAATCAGGTTCCAGGCCAAAACTGAGGTTCCAGGCCAAAGACCAGGTTCCAGGCCAAAACTCAGGTTCCAGGCTAAAACTGAGGTTCCAGGCTAAAACTGAGGTTTCAGGCCAAAACTCAGGTTCCAGGCCAAAACTGAGGTTCCAGGCTAAAACTCAGGTTCCAGGCCAAAAATCAGGTTCCAGGCCAAAGACCAGGTTCCAGGCCAAAACTGAGGTTCCAGGCTAAAACTGAGGTTCCAGGCAAAAACTGAGGTTCCAGGCGAAAACTGAGGTTCCAGGCGAAAACTGAGGTTCCAGGCAAAAACTCAGATTCCAGGCCAAAACTCAGGTTCCAGGCTAAAACTGAGGTTCCAGGCCAAAGACCAGGTTCCAGGCCAAAACTGAGGTTCCAGGCCAAAACTGAGGTTCCAGAACGAGGTTCCATGCGAAAATTCAGGCTAAAAACGAGGTTCCAGCTCAAAGTTTGGTTCTATGCGAAAAATGAGGTTTTAGTCAAAAATCGATGTTTCAGGCCAAAGACCAGGTTCCAAGACAAAAATCTGGTTCAATGCCGATAATCAGGTTGCATGTTTACAATCCGGTTCCACGAATGAATGAAATGAAATGAGTAAACCTGTCACAAGGTTTAGTATAAGATCTTGTTCCTTCCATTGGGGCAAAGCTCACGCTGTTTTGTTGTGGACCTTTCCTTCCGTACCCGTGACAGATAGAAATGTCAGAATGTCAGTCTCCTTCGCTTGTTTTGACGACGCGCGCGGCATAGGTATCACATAAGAATTGTAGAGAAACTATCTGAGCTGTAGCTTTGTGAACTTCTTAATTTTTTTGTTTTGTTTGTTATCTTGCTTTGTTACTTGCTTGTGTTTCGTTTCTCAAAACCTTTGCAAAAGCTAAGGGCAGAGTTTGTCACAATATTTACGTCCAGATCTCTTAGTCTTGGTGCCTATGCAAGCAAAGAGATTGTTCATCAACAGCATCGTAAAGCTGAAAGTGAACTCAATGACGCTGTTTAGCACATATCCAAGGCAAGCCTATTCCACGCTTAACAGCACACGCTACACTGCGCTGGACGCACTGTGGCCAATATCTGAAGACAACATTTACAAAATCAGCGCAACGATTTTCTTTTTTGATAAAGGAGTCTTCGCTGAGAAGCGATTTGACGTCCGCTCAGAATTTCAATCCATCCCAGTTTTCCTGGCACAGGATACTTTTCTAGTGATGTGGAAAGTGAAAGAATATTCTCCTTTAACTGTTTTGATGTTGCTGGAGCGACTGCATTTTAAAACACTTCAGAAACTATGCCGCCATCCATTTGCGCCATTCAACGAAGAACGAGTATTACCGTTGCAAGCATGGTCCAACGCGTACGCCGAAGGGCAGGGGTGCCGAGATGCGATGATCAACAATATCAAGCGATGCCACCTTGCTGCCACATCGGCAACAACTGAAAATAACCCACCTCTATCACACTTTGGCGGCCGCGATCGTGTATCATTCATTGCGTACGCACCAGACGGTATAACACACGACCTTTTGCAACCAGGAAAAGAATCGGAGCGCTTCGCTTTTAATGAAAACTTCGCTTTTGGAACGCTGCGTGTAGCTGCAATCGTGGAGGGAGCTTCTGTTCGCACCCTTTGTGATCCTGACACAAATACCACAGATGGAGGCGCAGCTCCTACTGATTTGATATCTTTTCAATTGGGCACAACGTGCAACATGCAGCCGAACGGATCAGTTGTTTTTTATTCTGAACACCTGAAGGCAGATGAATTCATTGGTACCTTCTTTCAACCAAAGCTGGAAAGGATTCCGACAGCTCAACTGGATTTTTCAAAATCCGATCTTGGTCTGCAGTCCGATGCGCAAAAGCCAGAGGGTGGAAAGTTTATCTTGAAGTTCTTCGCATGGCCAAAAAAAGGAAAACTTGTGATTCCTTTGTCTGCTCGAAGCACAGATCTTAAAACACGCTACTTCAGCCTTGTCGACGTGATCGAACCAGTCTTCAAGGTCGATGAGAAACCCAATCCCGATTTGCAGAAGAGAGAGCTCGCATTCTCAGCTTTCAGTTACTGGGATCCGCTCCAAACGTCGGATTGGCCGTTGAAAGTCGTGTTCACCTATGCGAAAATCGACACCGAAGACGGGAACATCAATTGTTCACAAATAACGAAAGTTGCTACGGAGGCCATGCTCGGGACCATGATAAAGCTTTCATCATCGTGCTTCATGAAAATTACTGACGCGTGCACGCACAACACTGATACTCTTGATGTTAAGTGCAAAAAATACGACAAACTAGAGCGTGTCGATCTGTTGAACAAGATTGGTGGAGTGGGGTTTTCCAGAACAGATGCCCTTAGACGCGTAACGTTTGCTGACAACATGCGCGAAAACGCCGTGCGCGAGCAAAGAAATCGATGCAAGGACCCCCTATCAAATTATCTCCAGGCACTTTGCTCCCTTTCGAGAGAGAAGTTGGAAGAACGCCGCCAGTTGCCAGTGGCTGACGACATGAAGTACCTGAACGCAAAGCAGTGGTCAGAATGTTTTTCTCACGGCTGTTCGCCTGTCCATATTGCGGAACATCGCATTTTGCATCGAAGAGAATCAAAAGAAGCAAAGCAGCACCTTCAAGAACGACTTTCTGTCATACATTACACGCGATCATCGCGAGTCAATCACAGTGCAAACATTTCTTCAACAGTTAGCAGAATTACATTACTCCACGCTTCAAACGCTGTGTCGCGAGGGTGGGGCTCAGGTAGGGGAAGTCTTAAAGATGACTTACGAAGAGTGGCAAAGCTGCTTCAGGAAGGGAAGCGGTTGTCGAGATGCAATGTTAGCAGCGATCAATGCAAGTGTTGATTTCCGTGTGCTTTACGGTATCCGCTACGATGAAAGAGATCCACCGAACGTAATCGGTTTTCTAGAAAAAAGTCAGCATGTGTAAGAGTAAAGCGCGTGAAATCAGACTGAATAACACTGTGCTGGGTGGACGAACAACGGCGTTTCACATAACGTGGCGACGGATGTTGCGAAATATCTGAACATGGCGATTAACCTGCTCCTTAACGTCGTCGCGATTGTTGGTGACCGTAAAATCAGTCGAGTAACGCGAACATTTGCTTTGTGCTGTGAATTTGTGAAGAACCTTTTCTTGACGTTTGTGAAATTTTGCCCCCTCCCTCCCCCCTTTTTTTTGTAAGCAAA
>CYKH01001776.1:6521-22129 GCA_001460835.1 Bodo saltans
CTCCCACAAGTTTCTTTCCGTTTGTTGGAGGGGAAGCCGTTGTTGGACGTCTTTTCCGCGTTTCTTGAACGAGGCGTTTCGAAAGAGTTACTGTTCTTAGAGACGGAGCAACTACCACGGTGCCGCAACGTGCCCTCGGCCATCATGAGGGTGCTCGCGATTTGTGTCTCTGCTAGCCACGAGGAGGGACATGAAAGCAGTAGTAGTGGCGCTGCTGCTGTCACAACCTTGCCCATCCTCTCGCTCATTGAAGTCCTTGTGTCCCCTTGCATGATGTCGAGCGTTATCACCTTTCTGAAGAGGTCCTGCTGTGGGTGGTTCGCGGCAGCTCTTCGAGAGGTCACACTATCTGTGTGCAGGCTCCTTGCTCATCAATGGCAGAACTGCGTCTTGTTGCGGCCCCTCATCGCTGCTGAAGAGACAAACACAGGAACACCGAAAACCATGGGAGAAGGTCTTTCTGAGATTATCACTCTAGCTTCTGGTCTCCTCGCGCAAGCTATTTCACGCCGCTGCGGCAGCCAACTTACAAAACGAAATTTCTTTTACGAGATGGAGGCAGTTGTGATGGCGACAACACATTTGGTGGAGGCGATTGCCACCTCACTGCGTTTTAAGTGTGGGCTTGCATCAGACACGATTCCTGTCACAGATGGTCATCGGGATCTTGGAGCCGCACGTTGGCTTCGTACCTGCCCAGTCGCGTTGCGCATTGCGGTACTTCAACTCTACGTGGCTGCTGCGTCAAGCTGTGATACCTCTGAGAGAAGTCGGCGTCGATCTTCAGTTTCGTTGTCAGAATCAATTCGCACGACAACATCATCCCTTCAAAACGGAGCGTTGCGTCAACTGCCCTTTGGCGAACTTGCTGAGATGCTTCACTCCATGCAGTCGAGGGAGCGATGCAACAGTGGGTCACGTCATCTGAAGTCACACTCTTTTGCGCCGTCATGCGGGATCACCGTCATCTGCATCTGTCTCGCCCTTCACTACACCCACCACGGCCACGAGAAGAATCATCGAGGAACAGACGCTCAGCTGCATCCCGTTGGCTGGAAGCGATGACGCTTGGCGTTGAGGCTGCCCCACACGCGTTTGTGGAAAACGGTGAACAAGTGGTAACTGCAATCGTTCTGTTCTTAAACGAAACGCTGTCACAAACAGTGCCGTCGTCAGCAGCTGGTTGTTTTGAAGATCTCTATCAGCAGGTGCAATGGGCTGCCACAACAATGACATTGCTACTGGAAACGCCTTGTGCTGTTGTTGCTTCGAACTCGGGCAGCAAGTGCCGAGAAATACGAGGACGACGGATCCTCTCCGCCACCACCACCAACGCAACAGTTTTTCAGTCAGCGTCTTCTTCAATCCTCCGATGTGAACATCACATATTTGCTACTTAAAGAGTGGATCAGGCTGAGCAGCTTTGTCGCTGCAGCAACTTTCAAAGAGGGGCCGCCGACTTCTTCTGCAGTTGGAGGTCTAGAGAAGTACTTTGCTGGTGATGACGCAGTCTACTGGCTATCGCGTGTGCTTGTAGCCTTACTTGAAGAGGAGCTCGAGTCACCGTCAGTGGATGTGCCGTCACCAGCATTTTCGCTGCCTTCTGCGTTTCGTCAGTGGTCTGTCATTCAAGATTTCTTTGTCCTTCACCAACCTAACGATATGGTGGCGCTTGGCGACAATCTTGCAGCTTCAGGTCTCGGTTCCCAGCAGCCTTCTATCTGCTCAGCAGCGCCTTTCTTCGCCTTGATGACACCACCTGCAGCCCATAATGCGTCGCTGGACAGTTCATCGTGGAGCGAAGATACAACAGAGATGTGGCTGAGAGCTGTCTTTTCCGTTGTATCCCTTGAGAGGCGAGGAAATGGTACAGCTGTCATCCCCGCTTCTCGTGTTGCAGCAAACGTGCGCCAAGGGGGCTCTTCGTTACACAACTCCACCACTGTGTTCCGCACGGCTCTTGTTCGTGACGGTCTCGCAAATGCAGTAGCTTGCTGCTTCTCATTGACAGCAGATGCGGTCAGGTATTTCTCGGACATTGTTGTCGTCCTGTTCAGTGAAAATTCAAACGCCACAGATTCGATGCACGCGCTTGTGAGGCTCTATGGGTCTCAAGTAAACATTCGAAATGCATTCTACCGATGCCTTACGCACGGGCTTCTCCGATTGCATGAAATGTCAATGAAGATGGAAAACGGACTTCTCGAACTCCAACAACCTACTACATGTCGATCACAAGAAGAGCTGGATGACACTTTTGTCTCCTGGTGCACGTCGGTCACCTGTATTGTGAACGCAGCAGATCAATTAGAAGAAAAAGTTGCCACAGTGCAAGAAGTATTGTCCCCTCGCGTCGTATTCTTTACGTCCGAGTTGGTGGAATTGTTCAACAGGATGCTACCCTTTCTGTCATCGGTGCGAGGGGGTCTTTTTCACTGGTGCCAACTCCTTTGCTCGCTCACGTCTCCACCGGCGTCAGTGTACGATGACGACTCTGCTGATGGTGGTGGCCTGAGAATGTTGTCGAGTTCCACGGACCCGTTGTTGCTATGCGATGCATTGCTTACCACGGCGTTACGGTTACTTCAGGCTGATAAGAGTTGGCGACGTCCACCAGACAGACGTTCTTGGCATGCCGTAGAAACTCTACACGATACACCGGATGATAGTGACGAAGACTTTGAAGGTGTGTTCTCGACGATCACAAGCGCTTTAAATGTGGTCCTTCCCGCCGTCAATGGCACCCACAACGCGGAAAGGATCATTCTTTGCCGTGAGTTGTTGAGCGTCCTGTGCGACGTAGCAGCGTCGTCATCGTTCCACGTTGGCCTTCCAACTTCATCCTTGCATGTTTCACGATGCATTATCACTGCAGCTGTGAAATCCCATGTGATTGCAATGCTGGGTGAAGTGGCGGCCACCAGCTCACCACAAGAAGACAATGATTTCCTCTTGTCATTTCTGCGTATGATTCACTCACGAGTCTACATGGCCCTTTTGTCGATTTCAGCGGCGACACGAGGAGGAGGGATGTTGCCCAACAACAACGGAAATTGTTCACCACTGCTTTATGACAAGGTGTCGTCATGCGTTCCTTGGATTTGTGGGGCACTGTCGAATTTGCTTGACGTGCGTGACAATGCGTCTCGTATGCTAAACATTCTTTTTCATGGGTGGTACGTAGTTCTTAGTGTTGACCACCTAGGGTCAAGCATCATGTCGCATGACGTGCGTGTAGCACAACAACCTGCGAGCACTGTTTTTTGTGACGATCGTGATACCTCGAAGCTACGCGATGAACATGCGGACGACACTGAGCGGCAGGTTTATAGTCCTCGTCTTTGCGGCAGCCTCCTCTCCGAAGTGCTGCTAGGTCTTTCAACGGCGTGCGAAGGATCAAATGCCACCCGATGGTTTTTCTCGATGCTATCCAAACTTTCGACTCCACTGCTGCAAGACGATCACGCCGCCAAGAACGACATCGATGTTGTGGTGCTGCAAGCATCAGTGGAAGCATTTACGCATCGGAAACTTCACCAAGAAGTGTGCCGGTTATTGACAACACAAGTGCTTGGGCCAGAGGCAATCATCAGCGCCTGCAGGTGGGTCACTGTTCTCTGTAACATGTTTCCAATGACTACTACTGCTCATGCCCAACAAATCTTCTCGGCTAAAATGCTTCATAGTGTGTGTGCCTGCGCCAAGCAGATTATTACTCACGTTGATTGCGCAGTTGCAGTGCTGGATGCGATAGATGCGTTACTGAGTGCCAGCGCCAAATATCAACAACCTGTGGTTGAAACTGATGATGCTGAAGAAGGTTTTGCGAGAGTGACCCATGAGGTGCAATCTACGGTCCTGGCCCTCCAATCGTTATGCAGTTCTCCTCGATCTCGTGAAGCTCTACGACGAGCTCTCTGCGCATTGTGCCTCACTGCAGATGGTACTGCCATCATGTTTGATTCTGAGGCATCGGTGTCCCTCTTTCGTGATGCCATGTTGCGCACCTTCGCTATCGGCGACGTGAGAGACTCGGAGAGCGACATGATGATGCCAGCGGATTTATTTGCCACCTGTCGTGCGTTCGCTGCCCTTGCCAACCACTGCCCATACGACACTCTCTTGCAGGACGAACGTCTTGGCTTGCTGTGGATACGATTATGCCAACGATTAGCAAGTAACGTTGACGACCTGCGCCACAATGCTGCACATCAGCCACCAGTGATAACGTCACCAGCATCCTCGTCTCCCTCAACCGCTTCAACGCCTCCGGTAATTCCTCAAGACGAAGCAGCATGTTCCCTCATGCAGTGTCTTGAAGCTCTCTGCCGAAGAAGTTTGTATCTCACAGCGTTTATGCTGGGCGGTGGGCAGCATCGCGTAGAACCTGCTGCTCGCTGCACTTCAGGAGAAGGAGGAGATCGTGATGTGTTGTCCTTATCGGAGGGCTCTGACGCGCTGTATCATGTGCTTCTTTGGTTGTTTCCATGGATGAGTTCGCCTACGTCCGCTGCTGCATGCCGAGCTATTGAAGCAGCTGCTTTTGAACCGTCTGCGCGCTTGTGTCTCAGCGCGTTACGCTTTGTAGGATTGTTGACGAAAGTTCTTGCGCCTGTCGCAGCCACAGCGACTGGATCGGATACCAGCCCTTGCGTTGCGTGGGCATGTGCTGTCAACCGAATTACGCTTCAAACGTCGGCGTCGTTTCCAGAACCGAAGATTGCTGCAACGAGCGTCGTGTCCGCATCGCCTTTAAGAAAGCCATCTGCTGCAAAGGTAGAGCGTCATGGTGGTGAAGATCAAGACGATGATGTCATCCGATCTCGTTTTGCAACGCGAGAGATGCACGACGCGATCATGCTGCTCTCCACCCCACTCTGTTGCTACTCCGAGGACGCCTCATCTGTGATGTGGAAATGCTCTGTGCTGATTCACTTGACCGCCACCGATGAGCACGTGTCTGTGTTCTGGACAGAGGCATTGAGGAATTGGATTGTGGTGCACGCCATACCAACGGTAGGGAATGCACTATCAGCAGCAGCAGCACTAGCATCCACTTCGTCGCGCTCTGATCCGAAAAGCACTGGACAACTGACAAAGGACCCATTGCCACCTGCGTCGTCGCCGACAACTAGGTGGGCTCTTACAAAAACCTTCAGTAAAGAGCAGTTAGTGGGAATGTCTAAGAGTTTTAGAGAAGCTGGATTGCCAATTGAGATAGAGCCAGCGCGGTGGTTGTGCGGTGCCATCGCGAACCTCACCTTGCGTGAGGAGGGTCGAAGATTGTACCTCTCATCCTATCCCAATGTTTTCCTGCAGCTGCTGCCATTGGCGTCTGCTGTGCCGATGTCATCGGAAGCAACGCGCTGGATGCTTGCCGTGTTGTGCAACCTCACATCTTGGTCTCCTATCACTTCCAAGAACTTGAACGCAAACGACAATCATCATTCGTCACATCATTCTCCCTCCTCCTCATCAAATTCGATGGTCGACACACTTCAGATTGTGGTTCCAACCATGTTACGGTTGTGTGCCACCGCGATTGTGGATGAAGGAGGTGTGCGCCTTCTGTGCGTCGCCTACCGTCAAGTCTTTGCGACCATCGAATCTCTTGGTGGTGGAACGACATCATCGTCGTCCAACGTTAGCACTCATTTCCACAAACCAGCACTGCGCGTTGGTCCTCTTATCACGGATACTGCTGACCCGACTGGAAATACAAGTTCCACCACCACGCCAGAGTTTGATGTGGTTGCGTTAAGTCGCATGGTTCCCATGATCGACACACCAACTGTTGCCTCAGATTTGTTTTTAGCGTTTCTTGCGCTTCCCATGCCACTCCTTTCCACGAGGCGTTGTCGTGTGCTGCGTGTTGCCGACACTGTCACAACAACAACAACATCGCTCGCGCTCTCGCGAAGCAGCAGCGGCAGCAGCAGTGAGTTTGTCCCGGTGGCAACTAAAGCGGCACAACGAAACACGACTACATCCCAAGCAGCAATGGTCGTCGCAGCGACGAACGATGAGGGTTGCATTGTGCTAGATGGATCCGACCTCGTTGCGGACGCAATCATCGACCTATCCATGCTCTCTGCGAAATGGGATACTGCGGCGTACCACTTAGCGAAACTTGCCCTGCGCATCATGACTGCTGACCCTTTACCGAAGAAACACACACGCCACGCCCTTCGGCGCGCACTGGCGGCCATTATCAGCGTCGTGGGAGAGTCAAGATCCACCATTAACGTAGACGACAAGACGACAGACGCGCTACAAAATGCGTTCTCCGTTGTGTCGAGCGACAAGATTGTATAAGGATTCACTTATCCAGCAATCATTTTGTACAGTTGCTTAGCGATTGAGACTCGCGTCTTGGTGAAATTTGCCACTTTGTTGCTGACCAAGCGTAGCGATCTCATACACTCTGTTTGTATTTTTTCTCTCTTAAGGCGCCGCAGAAATTAGGTGAATATCGTTGTTTGTGTTTTTCCAACGAGATAGAAATGTCTGTCGGAAAGCTGTTTTTGGCGTTTTTAGCAGTGGCCTTTGTGGTCGACCTTTTACAGCACCACCACGGACTGATCGTGGTCGCTTCCGATGCCGACAACGAACGAGAGACCTCAACCACCACTGTCGACGTGTCTTATCGCCCTCCTGCATTTTGCAACTGTCATCAGCGCGACGTCGATGCCAACACCGGTGAACTTCTGACTTTGATGAACAAGATCGTCGGGAGCCCTTTCTTCCGGTTCTACAAAGCCAACACGCATAAAGAATGCCCCTATTGGGCAGTGCAGTTGTTGTGCTCTGCTGGAGGTGGTGGTGGTGAGAATCCTTGCGGTCTGTGCTCGTGCAATGAGGATGACATTCCACTCTCGATCCGGGTGACGGATACAAAGGAACGAGCTCATGACGACGAGGAGGGAGTTGCGGCGGGCGGTGATGTCTTACGTTCCAGTACAACACCGACCTCAGTGCACTTATGGGGCCAAGAGAACATGTTTGAAGATTCTTTCGGTAATGGAAAGAAACAACAAGGCAAAGCAAGCGAAGATGATGTGGAGGAGGCGCAGTACGTAGACCTTGTCCTGAATCCTGAAGGAAACACCGGCTACACAGGACCGATGGCGATTCGTGTTTGGGAGGCGATCTACGCAGAGAACTGCCTGAAGGACGTCGCCCATCCAGAGGGAGAGGCAGTCGAGATGTGCAGTGAGTTCTTAGTGTTCTACCGCCTCATGAGCGGCTTCCATTCTTCGATTGGCATTAACGTGGCCACAAACTTTCACAAACAACAACAGAAGTCTTCACCATCTACTGCAGACGACAATGGCGCTATTGCTGTGGTTGAGCCTCCCGTCTACACTCCTAACTGCGGCATGCTGAATCGGATGCGTTCGTTTGCAGAACGCCGCGAGAATTTGAACTTTTTGTATCAGTTTGTTCTTCGTGCAGTGTCGAAAGTTGCCCCGCTTCTTATGCATGAAGCAAAGTCGGGGTTGTACAACTCCGGCGACCGAGTTCGCGATGAGGAACTGATTCAACATCTTGAGAAGTTGTTTGCGTCGCCACTTTTGTGCTCGAGTACGTTTGATGACGCAAAGTTCCTCCAGTCGAAGTACGCCCATCACCTTATTCCACAAATGTTGGCAAAAATGAAGAACGTGAGCCTCCTGATGGACTGCGTCTCATGTGAGAAGTGTCGATTGTGGGGCAAGCTCGAAGCCACTGGCATCGCTGCCGCTATCAAAATTATTGTGTCCACTGAATCCGTGAAGGCCGCAGGAGAGCCAGCGGGAGACGCTGCATGCAGTGCGGGCCACGATTCCCTCGTTTTAGATCCTCTGCACCACGCACAACCGCTCTCCACCTCAGATGGTAACCAACCCACGAAATCTTCTTTGCGGCTGCTGCGTAAGGAAAAGGTTGCATTGCTCAACTTGATGAGACAGTTGACACTGGCTGTTGATAGTGTTGCGCACAACTGCCTAGAATGAGTGGGGGGGGGACGATATTGGTGTGGCTATATTTGTTGATGCAAAAGAGATCCGCTTTGCTTAATTGTTTGTGTTTTGCACACGCACTTTGTAACAACAACTTCTGTTTGCTGCTGACCGTTTACTAAAAGGTGTTGACAAGATGACTGAGTCGATTACCCCTGAGCTTGAGCTATCCCTTCTGCAGCTGATGCTGCGATGCCGTTCCCTTGGCTCCTCCGAGGGCCACCGCGCCTGCGAGCAGCTTCGCGCGCGTGTCCGACGCGTCCTGCTCACAGCTGCATCGTCGGATGACGCAGTCATCGAATGCACGAAACTGGAAAGACGATTTGGGCGAAAACTTGGAGAGCTCGACGGATCTTTGGACGCGGCTAGGGAAAAGAAACGAGCTCGAAAGGAAAAGCGCCGGAATGGTGCTTCTGCGTTCCTGGACACAGAAGCTGGTGAGGGTGAGGACGAAGATGAAGATGTCATTGCCGCCGAGGAAGCCGAAGAAGCGTAACAATGTCAACTTTTTGATTTTTTCAATGTGCGGTATCTACTTGCTTCTTTAGGTTGTTGCGTTGTGTTGAAAGTTGCCTTGTTTTCTTTTGCTACCACGAGGAAGAGTTGCTTTTTCGCTATTAATTGACAACATGCCATCGCCAAAGCAAGCACGTTCCCCAAAAGCGTCCGCAAGGGCAGGATGCACAACAAGCGCTGCGTCCCCAACGTTGCAGCCTGTGACGAAGCACGATGAAGACGAGACTGCTCTGCCTAGTGGTAACAGCAACTCCTTACCGTTTCCAAAAGCTGCAGATGCGCAAAATGAACAAGGTGCAACCGAAGATGATGGAGGAGCGGCTTCACCGACAGCAGCAGGCCGGGGCGGAAAGCAGCCAGCGCAGCCTCGCAAGAAACGAGGCCGCACAGATGAACTAAAGCCTCAGGGGAAGAAGAGCCCAGCCCCATTATTAGACGGCGGTAAAGGATCATCAACTGAGAAGCGAAAACCGACAGACATGTCTCTTCTTCTGCCATCCTCCTCTGAAGCCGCCGGCGACACAACAACAGCCACAACTGCATCTGGCGCTTCACCTCTGACCAATGGTGGCCCTTCTCACACGCAGCTCCCACCGCCTCCCCCGCAGTACTGTGACGTTGATGAGGAGGACATCGGGAGCCCTTCTAAGAAACATCAGCCAGAAAAGTTTCAAGTGTCTGGGACAGAGGGCAGGCCATTTTCGATTTCTAGTGGCACTGCCACAGTCACAACACCTGTGGTGGCGTTCAATGGCGAAGGAGAGGCTCCCAACGTAGCACCCAGACCGTTATCAGTGAGCACTGCCGCAACAGAAATCGTCTTTTACCCTCACGGTGACGGTGATGTTTCGATTGGCCGCTGTCCAACTGACAACGAAGAGGATGCTGCCAACGACAATAGCGCCAATGGAGGTCGTCTGATTTCTGAACGCCCAGTGCCAGCAAGAGTTTCTAACCTGTCTGAGCCCAATGGTATGTATCAAGAAACTGGTGATAGTCCACCACCGCGTCCGACAACACAGCTTGCAGCAATCAACGCGGCTCCTGCTCCACGAGGAGGATCACCACCGCACCACAACACATCGGCAGTAAACGAGCCGCCTATTCCATCAACGCAACAGCAGCAGCAAGCACCACATTTACATGCCGTTGAGCCAGTGGCACTACTGAGTGCCGCGACGACAACCCTCTTCGCTGGTGGAGGTGGCAACGTTGCCGCCGCTCCAGCGCCCGCAAGTGCGCGCCGTCGACAAATGACTTTAAACGATTTCCAACCGCCGCCACCAATTGAAATCACTCTCCGAAAAGAGCTCGATGAAAAATCTTGTAAGATTGATGCCCTGACGCAACGCGTGGCTCAGCTGGAGGCAGATGTGGCGCATCGCGGAGCTCTGCATGAGGACGCACTAAGGCGGGAAGCACTCCGCCAGGACAGCATTAACCAGTACCGCATGTCGTTGATGACTGTCATGCAAGACCTTGCACAAACGGTGCGCCGCGACGCACGCCGTGAGCAGCACCAACGGCACTTTGAACTCGGACACATAATAACGGCAGGATCGAGTGGCAGCCCGTTCGCTGGGAGCAACAATGCACCACGAGAGACGTGGGTGGAAGGAAATCGAACTCGGGAACTGTTCCGACAGCAGCAATTGTTGGCCAAACGTGAAGCGTACTTGACACAAGAAAGGAAGGACCTCGAGAAGAAGCTTGCTCTGTTACGCAAGCAAGGCGCCACTGCAAGTGCGATTGCGGATTCATTTCTGAAGAGTGGTGGAACGACGAACTACTCGAGTGACAACAGCGGCGGCATGAGTTTTGCCTCCGATGAGAACATTCCTAGCCCCACCACACAACCACCACCAGGAGGCGGTAATGCAGTGACCAACAAAATTGCATTGAGCATCGCAGACGCGATTGACGCCGAGGAGCGACTTCAAACCCTCAAACGGGAGTGCGACGCCATTGAAGACGAGAAGAAAGTACTGCAAGAGAAGCAAACAGTGTTGAATGCAGAGAAGAAAGTTCTACAAAAAGAAATTCGACGAATCGGAGACGAAGATGCCAGCGAGTTTGCGTTTCGACCAGCGATTGGGCCGGCACCGGCATCGGGAATGCAGCAGGACTCTCACGGCGGCAGTGGCGGCGGCGGTCAGTTTTCGCCCTCCGCTGGTGTCATGCCCTCCATGATTGCAGATGCCGCCGAGGGCACAAGCGATTCACGACGGTATGTCCTCATCAATCTCCTAGGAAAGGGTGGCTTCTCTGAAGTCTGGAAAGCCTACGACCTACAAACCGCTCAATTCGTGGCCTGCAAGATCCACAAAGTGGGCCGAGAGATGTCCATCCAGCAGCGTCAATCGTACCTACGACACGCAGAGCGAGAACTGGAGATTATGCGGAATTTGAATCACCCAAAGGTGACAAAGCTGCTTGACGTGTTTGAACCAGAGCACACAACAGATACGTTTGTGGCAGTCATGGAGTACTGCGCTGGCACTGACCTGGACACGCACCTGAAGATCCACCGCACGATGAAGGAGCTTGACGCCAAAACGATTATGATTCAGCTCATTGCTGCATTGCGGCATATGGCCGACCATCCAAAGCCCGTTATCCATTACGACCTCAAGCCGGCCAATATTTTATTTGAACAGCAGTCCACACTGTGCCTGGATATTAAGGTTACCGATTTTGGTCTTAGCAAAATTATTCACAACGCGGAAGAGGAGGTCCTGAGGAGCAACCACGCAGCTGGGATTGAGCTGACGTCGCAAGGAACGGGAACATACTGGTACCTGCCACCGGAATGCTTTGACACCACGCGTACTCCCACCATCACTGGAAAGGTTGATGTTTGGGCAGCCGGTGTGATCTTTTATCAGATGCTATATGGTCGGAGACCATTCGCGGACGGCATCAGCCAACGTCAGATCTGGCAAGAAAAATTGATCAGCTTGCAGGCTACGAAAAAGTGGGAGTTTCCGCCGACATCAGCGACGGGAAACAAAGTCAGCGATGAGGCGAAGGCTGTCATTCAGCGGTGCTTGGCTGCTAATCCAAACGATCGCTGTGATATTTTTCAGCTGAGTGCTGACCCATACTTCCGGAAAGTTGGCAAGGGTGCAGCTGCTGCAGCCGCTGTTGGTGCGGCAGCAAGGCTTGCCACAGGCGGTCGAGGAGGGCAGGCAGCTGTTTCTGGAGCTTTGGGCACTGGCGACGCAGGTAACAACAACATGCCACCTCCCGCAGCCCGAGGAACATTTTAGGAATATTTTGAGCAGATTCACTCTCCCACATAGATTCAGCAGCAACAAAACAATACCGATGTTTCGCGTGAGAGTTAAAGCAACACGGCATTCCCATAGAATTTCACGTCGGTCTTGGAGTTTTATCATCATTGTGTTTGCGCAATGCTTTGCATAGACACAGAAAACCTCTTTCCCATTATTGCAACTACTCCACATCGGACAAGATTATTTTTATGTGTGCACTCAAGTGAGGATGCTGACTTCGTTTGGAGGAAATTTCTTGCGTTGGTTTTCCTCTCTGCAAAAGCACAGAATATTTATTAATGTCAGTATTGGAGCGCCAATTGCGACACCATACTCAGGTGCTTTTTGAGGCGGATCTTTTCGAATGCCTCTTCCACGATCATAAGGACCACCACGATAATGCCGCTTCCTCCCCTGCACCTGATGAAGAACGAAGAGAGTTTTTTGAGCGCGTTCATGCGTTGGGAAGAGAGCTTGTGTTATCATGGGCGATACCGAAGTCAGGAAACGTTTTGATCCACCGTAGTGACTGGGAAGAACTGATTGAGAGCGCGATTGTTTGTACTGTTGAAGGCTGCCAGCAAGGCAAAAAAGGTGACGAGTCTAACTGTTGCTTGCAACGTTGCGCAGAGTTCTTGGAGTCCAGCGTGAATTTATTTTGCAACACGAGACTTCAGTTGCAGCGGCAGCAACGTTCGTCTTACTCCGAATCCAGCAACTGCGTTGCGCCGTCGGATTACGTTCAGCGTAGTTCGTGGTCTATTGCTGGGGTTGAGGACGTCGGCGGTGCCATATGACAGACATTCCAATCTAACACTCCTCAGGGTTTGAATCTCTTGATACTTAATATTCGTAGAACTTTTTTTCCGTGATGGCAAGACCTAGGCACGCAAAATAACTTGTTTAGGGGCAAAATGCTACGAAGAATTGCGGTTTCTGATGCACGAACTACCGGTCGTCAAGTTCGAGGATGCTCGTCCTCCTCCGCTGCTGCTGCAGCATCGGTTTCCGAAAAGTTGAACCCGTTAGCGTTAAACGGGTTTCAGTTGTACTCTCGCAGCAAGGCGCCAACATCAACTCACTTACACGTTCGCGCACCGTTTGTGCCGCGAGGCATGTGCGCCATGAGCATCCCGAACTCATCTGCTGTTATTGAAGAGTTGGCGTCCAAGTATGCTGAAACGATGACGCTGAAGGACATGAGCAGCTTCCATCATGCAGTGGTGAAGAACGCACAGCAAACGCAGCAATTTTATGAAAACGCATTGTTGAATGGATTTAGTGGAGGCGGTGGCGGTGGTGGCGGAGTCATTGCCGCGACGCGGAATGCTGCCGCTCCTGCTGCAGCCACTACCGCCGCTGGTGGTGCATCTGGGGAGAATAGCACTGCTGAGGCACCCAAAGCGAAGGTTGCGGCTGCAAAAACGTCCTTCAACGTGCAGCTCGCCAAATTTGATCCCTCAATCAAGATCAAGCTGATCAAAGAGCTGCGCACGGTGACGAACCTGCCGCTTGGAGAGGCCAAGGCTGCCATCGACAAGTGCCCCGGCATGGTGGCCAGCAATATGAGCAAGGACGATGCAGAGAAGTTGAAGAAGGCTTTTGAAGATTTAGGAGCCACGGTTGAGCTGCTGTAAAGCACTTACAAGAAATAAATTCAGTCACGTTCGCTTTTTTTTTGTTTACCATCATGTTGTTGCTAGCGTAGAGCTTCACTTTTTTGTTGTTGTTGCCGCTAAATGAAGGGACGTTTTAGGATGTTCGGCGGATTCTTTTCTTCTCGCAAAGCATGGACAGAAGACGATGAACGAGAGTATCAACTGCGGCAGCAAGCCCTCGAAGAGGAGCGAAAAGAGAAAGTTCAAATCCTTCGCAAGCACTTTGAGGAGTTGGAGGCCATTGAGGACGCTGAGGAGTACTTGAATGCCAAGCGAGAGGATTACTACTGTGAAGAAGACTACTGGCGACTTGAAGACATTCCTACCTGGACTGAGTACGCGGAGGTTAAGGCTGCGGCACGTCGTTTAGAACCTCCACGGCAGCCCCAAAGCGCCGCCGCCGCGACTACTGCCGCTCCTGCTGCAATTCGCATGTCATCCAGCGGTGGCTGGGGTGGTCGCGGTATGCAGCAACCGATGAGTGAGCTCCGTGACGTCGACAAGTTGGTCCGTTTTCTTGTGAACGACACAGTCAACCACAAGGTATCGCTATTTCAAGGAGACATTACCACCCTCGAGATTGATGCCATTGTGAATGCCGCCAACAGCAGCCTCCGTGGTGGTGGCGGTATCGATGGTGCGATTCATAATGCCGCCGGAGACTTGCTTTACGAGGAGTGCGTGACGCTTGAGGGCTGCCCAACAGGATACACCAAAGTCACTAACGGATACGATCTACCAGCACAGTTTGTCTTGCACACAGTTGGTCCGATGGGTCGTGGCGATGATGACCTGGAACGATGTTATCTTTCTGTGTTAGACCACATTCTGGCCTCCCATAAACTCCCTACTCACGGAGATGCTGTCATCCAAGCGGAGAGCCGCCGCGTAGTGCCTTCTTCTTCGTCTATGCAGATGAATGCTTCCGCTGCAACTTCTGGAACGAACACGTTAGTCCCCGCCATTCAAACGATCGCTGCTTACGATCCAACGACTTTCAAGTACCGCAAACCTATTCGTTCTCTCGGAATCTGTTGCATCAGCACTGGCATTTTCTCGTTTCCTCGAGTTCGAGCGACTCACATTGCACTTCGCACCGTGCGTCGATGGCTTGAGGTGCACCACGACCTTGTTGATCGCGTTGTGTTTGTGGTCTTCGGAAAGGTTGACCTCGACGTGTACGATGCAATGATGCCTGCGTATTTCCCGGTGGTGGGAACAGAGACTGACGTTGGTGGCGTTTGCCCTCCTGAACTCCTGTTTCCCTTTAACCCCCCTGTTGTGCAGACAACGACAACTGCGTCGTTCAGGGCGCCAACTATTGCACCTATCAGAGGTGCTCTCTCTTCGCCGGACGCACCAGAAACGGCTACAGGTGTGGTGAAACAGACAGAACGCACTTCGGAGCGCTTGGAGAAGAACTACGAGGCAGAGGATCAACGTGACACTGAACGCCTCGACAAGAATCGCCTCACTGAGGCAGAAAGCATAGCAGACGACACAGCAGAGACGAGGAAAGTCTCTGCCGATGTGTATGTCGAGGATGACGTGGACTAAACTGATTTGACTTCTCATCCCTTTTGGCTGGGATGTCTTGGATATCTCAATTGTCCTTTTCTTTTTTTGGCACAACTTATCGCACGCACACACATTTCAAATGTGAGACGTTTCCCCAACTCGCAAAGCGTCCGTTTGAATATCGATGCATGTTTCGATTTTTTTTTCTCCGTTGCGTATTCCAGCAATAAATTTCCTTGCGTCTTGTCGCTGTTTAGATAGAGCCATTAGAAGTAATCAATGTTTCGCCAAGACCCATCCAACAGTACAGTGTTGTTTGAATGACTTCAAGAGAAGCGTCGTCAGTACACCTGCACGGGCAGGTCGTTACGTCACACTTCTCGACATACCATCGCTTGACACCGCCCTCACACTTCTTGGCTTAATAACCGCCGACTTTAAAATGAGAAACAAAATTTCTTTGTTCCAAGGTGACATCACCCGGTTGGAGGTCGATGCGATTGTCAACGCGGCACATACGTCCCTTCTTGGTGGAAGTGGTGGCATCGATAAAGCGCTGGGGTGCAGCTTCGTGAGGAACGTGTCCCACTTTACGGCTGCTCCACTGGCTGCACAAAAGTTACATCTCCCACTGCGGA
>CYKH01001779.1:0-29935 GCA_001460835.1 Bodo saltans
CAGAGAATGAAGCATTGACGCTTCTGAGCACCGAAAAAATGGCTGAAATGCAGCGAGTTTGCGAAGATCTTCAGCGCCGAGCAGTGAACGAAGCGGAGTACCGCAAGTTGAAAAAAGACTTTGCTGACACAAAGAAACGCGTTGAAATGCTCGAACGCACCAATGACAAACTTCAACGCGAATTGTCGTCACGTGTTCCAACCCCTCGTCGCACAGCTCCTTCTACCACCGCGCCTAGGGTTGTCAGCCGAACTGGTCGCTTCGATACTCCCCCAGCAACTCGAACCTCAGTTGAGCACCAGCGCGGTCGCTCTCCTGTCTCTTACCAAAATCGTTCCCAAACATCAAGTCGTGCATCCACTCCTCCAAGAAGCCCACGACCGGCATGGGGTCAACACCAATCTACCGTCGCGAAGCACCTTTCCCCTCGTTTCATCGGGCTGAGCACTTCTGGAGAATCCAACTTCTCTTCGGTTGGTGATTCTCAGTTTGGTTATGGAGCTCGAAAGCATGCCTCACCCGCCAACCGCAGCTCTCCCCATGATCGGCTTTACATGATGGACCCCGCCGCCTCAACAAATTCGCGACGAATCAGAGATCCGAATCGCGCGTTATTCCACTAGAGGCAGTGTTTGCCCTTCATTCATGTTTGTTTTGTTTTGTCATAGACGCGAATACAACAAAAAAAAAAAACCTCCACCAGCACTGCATAGACGCTTGCATTTATTTTTATTTTATTTTGACCATTCCCTCATGTTCAAGTCTGCACTCTCTCAACGCAGTGCACAGTCGGATCCGGACGCAGAGATTGATAGATCAAGTACACCGACAAGTCGAAAACGAAAAAATGTGGATGACAAATTTGCAATTTCATCACCTTTCGTTTTCGATTTCCTTCACTGCGAAGAGATTAAGGTAAGAAATAAACCCGCATATCGTTGCAAATGCTGCGAGCTACTCCAATGTGGAGCCGCTTCCTCAAGACGCCTGGTCGCAAGAGTCTTGATGAAATTTGCAAAGTATCGCTCCTTGAAGCAACCCCTGCTGCCCAGGTTGCCACCATCTGGAATGAGCACCATAAACAATTTGTTCAATATTGGGGCAGAACTTATTCTGTTCAGGCGTATGAAGCCCTTCGCCCCCGGCTTGCTCAATCCCCGTACTTCGTCATTCCTGTATTTCGCGACAAAGGTCTCTTCAACGTGGTGACCAATTTTCACAACGACCTTGTTGGTGTTGCCCCTCTCGGAGAGTATCAAAAGAAACAGGATCACGCAGGCATTCACATGACGATTCAGTTCTTCACCGAGCTGAGCCGATCAAAGCAGCTCGTCTTGGTGCGCTGTGAGATCAAAGATCAAGTTCTCATGCGACAAGATTGTTTGTTTCTGACCCAGATGTTACTGAAGTACTACACATTCCCAAAGTTGTACGAAGGATTCGTGGAGACGTTTAACAAGCGCCCCAATCAGTTCGATTACCATCAGTACCTCCGCCAGATGAAAGACGAAGCCCAGAAAGACGATATTAAGATTGAGGATAAGAAGACGGGGCATATGATGGACCGCTATGGACCAGTGATTGACATTCCCCCGGATCATATCGCGCGAACCATTTTGCAAAATGCTGACAAAGGACCATCACCGCCGTCGCAATAATGCTAAAAAGACGCATGGCGGCATGATGCCCCTACTGCCCTGTTCACATTTACTTTATCTTTTTTTTCATTTCACAGCAATTTGACTGTCTCAAAAACTGTAGTTGACGCTAATTTACCTTCACTTCGCCGCTGCTCGTGTTGATTTATTGGCCCACTGAAACAAAGTTCAATTCAGTTACACATCTCTTATGTCGATCGACCTCGCACAGTACGACACTGCAAAAGTGTTCGACTACAGCGGGAAAAATCAGAAGAATATTGCAGTGTACTGCTGGTCACGCACTGAGCGTGGAACCGAATGGTGGGCGGAGGCGGAGAAGCTTGGAAAGCTTGCCGCTGAGAGTGGCTACTCCGTAATCACCGGCGGATACTGTGGGTCGATGGAGGCTGTGAGTGAGGGGGCGCGTAACGTTGTCGACACACTCGCCGCCGCCGCGGCAGAATCTGGTGAGAGCAGCTCTCAAGAGAAGCGACCTGAAGTGATTGGAATTGTCGTGAATGGTCAGTTTCCAGACAGGGCACTATCCGGCAACAAGTTTTTGACCCAGTGCGTTGATGCACCAAACTTTCCTCGACGTGTAGAAATTCTTGCGAGCCAGTCCCGCTACTTTGTGATTCTCCCAGGGACATTAGGCACTCTCCAAGAATTGTCTACTGTATGGACCCTTTCTTACATTCATCCTTCGGGCTTGCCACGGCCCGTCATCTTAGCATTCCGTGACCCGTGGGAGAAGGTGGTTAAGTCCCTTACCGATTTGCTGAAACTTCCCGACTCGGTTTCATCGTTGGTCCAGTTTGTGGATGATGCTGAGGACTGCATGCGCGTGATTCTTGCGGACGCTGCCGCAAACGGCGCTGCTGCTCCACCGTCATGATGACAACACACTTTTGGCGCTGCATTTTCTTATTCATTTTTTGTTTGCACTGGCGCATCAAAAAACTATTGTTATTGGTGTGTTCGCTTCTGCTACTGTCTTGCGTATTATGGAGCTTGCTACTCGCCACTTTATTCGGGGAAAAACAAAAACAGTTTTCTTACAGTGGAGGTATTTCACACATCAAACAATGACTGATATCGGTGCAACCTTGGAGCGTGACTATGGAGTGCAAATCTCGTGTTCCCGCGGGACACTCGACGAGAATATGGAGCGCGCAATCAACATCCCGCGCTTCCTCGTTGTGTACCTTCACAACCCTAACCATGGTTCAACCGATGACTTTATTGACAACGTTCTGTCTTCAGCGCGAATGACTGCCCTCGTGAATGACCGTGTGATGCTTTATGGCGCAGATGTCACGACAAAAGAGGGTGCGCAACTTGCGTCTCGACTAGAGTGCACAACTTACCCGTTTCTTGCTGTGTTCTTCAAAAAGCAAATAATTTGCAGACTCCAAGGTGCAAACGCCGTCAAGCCAGACTTCACTTTCGCAGAACTGGAAAAGGGGCTCGATGTGTGGGACCACGAACTGTCTAAGGAGATTGCGATTCGAATGGAGCGAGAAAGAAGCCAGGTGCAACGTGTTGTGGAAGAAACGGCAGAAAGTGAGCGAATGCAACGTGACCGTGCTCTGCTTGAAGCGTTTGATCAAAAGGAGGCGCAGAGAAAGCGAGACGTTGAGGCAGCGGCAGTCGCAGAAAGAAATCTAAAGCGTCAGCGAGAAGAGGAAGCGCTTGCCTTAGCGAAGCAAAAAGAAGAAGCTGAGGCTGAAGCCCGGAGGGTCGAAGAGGCGTTGCAGCTTGCCAAATCGCTTGCATTGTCACGAGTCACCGCGCCGCCTTCTGCAGACACCGACCCTTCACTTGTGTTGTGTGTCAACATTCGTTTCCCAAAGCGCGCGATTGAACGGCGGTTTTTGCTTTCAGAACCTGTAGAATCACTTTACAGTTTTGTGGAGACAACTGAAGAATTTTCAGGTGCGCCCTTCAAGATGATGCTGAGCGGCATGCCACCGAAACCTATTGTGCGAAGTGATCACCAAACGTTGGGCGATGCTGTTGGTGGACAGCTCCGGGTTGCCATTATGTTCCGTGAGGGCTGAATTTCAATGTGCGAACTATTGGGCCGATGTTCGAAACCCACAAAATAGTCCTCGTACCGTCGTTTGTGATTTGTTTTCTATTTCTTTTTAGTTCTATTGCGCGCTTGGGCTTTGCCAGCAAAATCCTTTTTACATATTCTTTGCTAGAGCGCACAGTGACAACAACAAAACCTTTTAGCGTTCTTCTTCGATGTATTGCCCTTTCACGTTATAGACACAGAGACGTTCCATAAAAATAAATAAGACGAGAGGTAGTCTCTCTGTACCTGCACGTATAAAATCGGCATACAAGAACAGGAATGAGTGCAGCAGCAGCCCCTCACACCAGCAGCAGCAATAGCAGTGCTGCAGGTCCTGCTGGTGCAGCTGGGCCAGACTCTGTCATCCTTCAAATTTGGGTCATCCCAGACACGCGGGAGCACTACGTTCCATACGCTGTGCTTCTGTCTGACATCACAAAATTAGTCAACCTCGTTCCTGAAGTTCAACAAATCTCCAAGAATCAATTTCTAATGCGGCGCGACAAGTCTCATCATCGACGCGGTGGTGCGGCAGAAACATTTGACGCATCGCTCAATCAAACGTTCTCAGGGACTCAAATGTCAAGAACCTTCGCGGCGTTTGAAAACGACGAAGAGCTTGGTGAACACACATTTAATGACCTTGCCATGACTATGCAAACAAGAAGGGACAAGGCACTCGAGGAAATCAGCAGATCTGGATTTCAAGAACCAGGATCCCCTGGACTCGCATCTCCTGGAGGCTTTTCCCATCATGATCAGCGCAAGTCGCTAACGAAGCATTTTCGACTGTACTCTGAAGTCGTTCTCACCGACGAGCTCCAATTGTACATAGCCTACATTGAGTACAGAGCGGACCGTCGACTTATCCAACAGAACTGCACCGGCTTCACTCCCGATGGAATGGAGTGCTTTCCCATCTTCGACGCGTTGAACACGCCTTGCCTCGATGAAGACGAGCATCGTCAACAAGCCCAACAACAAACGGTTCACCACTTTGCGCAGTTTCTTGTTCAGACGATCCATGACATGAACCACATCGCAACGTCTACCATTCGTCCGCATGTCAAGCAAGTGGTTGATTTCTACACCAAGAAGTCACGCGATGTTGCTGGTGTCACGTTTGCCCTAAGTGAACTTGGGAGTCGCCTTGACACTCTGCACCCGCGCCAACGTGTTAAGGTCGAGCGGCTATTCCGCCGCACGCACTTCACGGTCAAAATGCTGCAAGAATATTGTGACCACAATCGCCTGATTGTGACAAAGCTCGTGGAACATTTTGTGCAAGCAACGCATCAATCCACTAGGTCAGTAGATGCTCTCGATCATCTTGTGTTTTTCTCTCATCCACATTCTGGACCACTCGCTATGCTCGACCGGGCGTTGGTGAAGCAATTCGCAGACCTTTTTTGCGATGGGAATGAAAATGAAGCGCTGGACCGCATTAAGCTTGATCAAGTGAGCACGCGCAAGAAAGCACTCACGAAACCACTTCTGTTGCTTGAGGTTGGTTTGCTAGCTGGTATGATGTTCGCTTTTGGGTGCGCATGCATCGTTCTCTACTCATACGCGATTGACGAGTACAAAGATCTGAAATATTCCGATTCGGACTTGTTTATGTTCAGCGTCTCAGGAATTCTTATTCTCCTCGCAAATCTCTTCGCCATCGATGTCGTGATTTGGGAATACTACGAGATCAATTTCGTATTCTCGTTGCATTTGAACCCCGTGAAGCATTTTGGAGGGCTTCAGCTGCTTCGTGATCAGCTTCAGTATGCGCTACTGTGGGTTGTCATACTTTTTTGTTTCGTACACGCCGCGCTCGAAGAATCTATCGTAGGGACAGAATTCCTCGCGCTAAACAACTCCGCTGCTGTATTGATCGCCGAGGTGCGAAATGCCGCTCTCAATCAGTCCGATGTAAGCTGCTCAGCGAACATGTCGGCCCTCGCCGATCAACTCATTGCCTCAAGCCATCCGTCGCGATTTATCTTCTATGGCCATACGACGCTTTACTCATGGGTTTGGGCATACTCCGTATTCCCGTGTCTGGCCGTGCTGTACCTCGTTCACTGGTTCTTAGGGCGGCATAAAGAAAATTGGCTTTCACGAACTCTGTGGCGAATTCTCTGTACTCCCTTCTACCCAGTTGAGTTTCCTGACTTTTTTGTATGTGAGCAGCTCGTCTCACTCTCCACCACTCTCTTCGAAGTTCAATTCTTGTGGTGCACTTTCAACGCCTCAGATGTGGAAAGTGCGTGTCGAAATGCCCGCGGTGATGGCTATTGGGTGCTTCTGATTCTCCCAGCCGTGTGGCGCATTCTGCAATCACTACGCAGGTATCACGACGAACCATTTCACCGCTCGTTCTATCCGCATCTCCTCAACGCAACCAAGTACCTCAACAACTGCATCGCGTACTCGTTTTACGCTCTGGTCAATGTCTCGAAGTTCGAAGATTGGCATGCAGCGGCAAAGGTATCCATCCTTACGCTTTTCTTCGTGACGTTCGCAGGAGACATGATCTTCAAGTGTTGGTATGAATTGTGGATTGAATTTGGAGTTCTGCGCTGGAACGCGAAGCATTTTCTGATTCGAGACGAAATCCTTCTTCCCCAGTGGACGTACTACGCCGCCGTCGCTGCGAATGTTTTACTTCGTGCGTTGTGGATCATTAAATATTTCACAGAGAAGGTTTGGACCACTGGCTCAAGGTGGACATTTCCTGTGTTCGCTGTCACTGAAATGATTCGCCGCGCGGTGTGGAATGTGTATCGCGTTGAACACGATCAGGTATCCAACATCGAAAGTTACAAAGTTGTCAAGTTTGCTCCAACGATGCACCATGAAGCACCGCAGAAAGCACTTTGGGATGTCAACACAGACCACTTAAAGAAAAGTATGCCAGAGACACTTCGGACGATTGAATTCTTCGAGTCTTCAAAATCGTTTTTTAGAAGCCTTTCGCGTCAAGAGCGAATGAAACTTCTGAAAAAATTGGCCGATGCCGATGCCATTCTACCAAAAGCCGCCGCCGCTGGATCTGCAGCAACGTCTGCCGTGCCAGCGGAAGGGGGGAGTGACGGCGCATCGATTATCGTTGACGGATCCACCACCAGTGCTGCCGCCGCTTCCTCACTCCGAATGAGCCACGAACCGTTGTCCCCCTCGCCTTCTCGGGAGCCGTTTCCAGCATTTCACTTGCAATCATCCGCATCGCATCACCCACATCATGCCGCCTCTTCCATGTATCACGCCGTTCCACCTTCATCGGCGGTCAGCAACAATCGTGGGGGGATCGATCTCATCCGTGATCCGAGAACTGGCGTGATGAAGACACCATTTATGATGTTTGGGGAGATGTTCGAGGAGGACCGTGCACGGGCACTGCTGCTACACATGGACGGCCGCTCATTGGATGTCTACCTCAACGACTTGGTGGAATCAGGCGATTTGGAAAGGGGGTACTTAGATGAGCTCAATGATGCAATGCTCCGCCCGCAGCGTGGGGCATCGTCCATCTTACAGCGAACAACAGGGCCGCTCACTGATTCTAGCAGTAGTGGTGTTGCCGCCACTGGTGTTGCTGCTTCTGACCATTCAATTCGTGCACCATCTCGGTCAATCTCTTTGGTGTTACGCCGGGGAACGCTTGCTGGGGAGAGCACAGGCATTGGTCCCGTGGCCCCAACTTCCGGTGCTACGCATGCCGATGTCGGGCGCTCCGAGTCGGCGATCAGCAAACGCGACTAATTCGGAAGTTGCTCGCCTTCAGTACTTTGTGGCTCCTTCCGAAAACTTTGTTTGTTTGTAATTTGGCTCTACAAAAAACCAGCACTCCATGCCGCGCTAGATTTATTATTTGCGTGTCCTGCTCGTGTTCGTGTGTGAACGCTGGGATGCCCTTGGCTTATTATTCGGAGAGATAAGGTAAGGGAGGAAAAGAAATGATGACAGCCCGCGGAGAAGTGATCGCCGAAGAAGTAGTGCAGCAGGACATAGACCGCTCTCTTCGACGGATCCAAGAAGCCATTGATGACCCTAGCGGAAGGCTGAAATTGTACCTCAACAATTTGTCGTTTCCCCAAGTAGACTACAGCATCGAGCGCATCAAAAGCTTGGAGCAGCTTTTCTGTAACCACAATCCACTGCTCTCCACGCTGCCTTTCTCCGTGTGCCAGCTCTCACACTTGCGCGTGGTGGACTTAAATCACTGCGCCTTGACCCACCTTCCTGAGGACTTATCACGGCTGCGCAGCTTAGAGCGCCTTGATCTTTCGCACAATCTGCTCACGAGGCTCGTGTGGGATGTTTCGCGGTGGGTAGACTCATTGAAGTACCTCAACGTAGGCAACAATCGGCTTGAATACTTTTCTCCCTCTTGCATGGAGCTATTCCTTGCACTTCGTAGGAAGCAGCAGGCGAACGAAAAAGTGCAACTGAGCACAGAGCAAGCGCTGACGCTGTTCCCAAATCCCTGTCTATTCAAGCCCAATGCAACATCCCATATGAGCAGCGTCCAAGAAGAGCAACACTTACTGGGCGCTATGTTACCTGATGGCGTTGAGAACTGCGCGAACTGCGGTGCAATGGTCATCGTCGGCCAGCCGCGCGTGTATGTCCACTTTTGGGTGTGGTTGTCAGGAGAAGCACAACAACGGCTGCATGAAGGAGGAGAGACGACGTCAGACGGTGGCTCTTCAGTTCCAACGCGCTCGTTGCCAACGTCTGTAGAGGAGCGCCATGTGGCGCCGGCTGATCGTGCGACGGCCAATCCTCAGGCACACCATCATGGCCTCCAGAGCAGAATTCCAATCTTTTACGCACTGTGCACAAAAGTGGAATGCCACATGCAGCTTCACAAACATGTGAGCATGAGTGATTTCTATACAGAGGCTGGAGCTCCGCAACGTCCTCGAGGTTTGTAAACTTTTTTTTTTTGCTGCTGGCCATGTAGGCTTACAGTCACAAGTCTGTACAGTGTTGCAACACCAAAAAAAATGATGGAAAAGAGTGATTGTTTCGCCATTGACAATATGATACGATGTTTTTTCCCCCGTACCAACTGTGTTTGACGTCGCTCAAAAGAACAGGGGGATATAAAATTGTAAGTGAACCAACGACGTGGTTGATATGGTCCAGTTTCGCCCGTACAGTTTTTCGATTCAAACACGCTTCAAGTGGCGGCACAAAGAAACGGACAGATGGCGGCGGCTCATGGACGGCACTTGCTTTTCTGTAGACTGGCTGACCCAAACAGCGGGGCCAACCATGAGTCAATATGGAGGTAACTGGTCTCACATCTTAACGTGCGCGCATGTTGTGTGCCCGTGGCAATACCCCAATTTCTATCCTCCCACCGGTCACACGAGGTACGTCTCCCACATTACGTTGCCTGACACGCAGATTCAAGTTCGTGCTGCATCATTGCAGGGCGACATCGTGCATCGGCACTTTGTGTCGCACCACAGTGTGTTTGTACACACGAACCCGCGCTTGGACCTCTGCGTTGTTCATCCCGAACAGCTCATGAAGCGCTCTGGCGAAATGAAGATGCTCTGGATGCAGAACGAGGGCTTCGTGATGCGGCCAAGGCTCGAGGTCAACGAAGAGCTCCAGGTCGGAGACTACGTTTGGATCTACGGCTTGACGGCGCATGAAAGTTTGTTCGACGAGGAAAAGGCGCCAGAGCCGATAATGGTGCCCACTGGCATCCGAGCACGGGTGCACACTAAGACAAGGGAGCACTTCTTCCTCGATACACTGAACGTTGAGGGAGCCGACAAAGGACAAGTGCACATGGGTATGTGTGGATCCGTAATCATGCGGAATGGGCGATGCGTTGGCATGCTCACGGCGACTGTCCACGAAGATTCAAATTGCAAGGAGCTTGCGGGAACGGCGATGTGCACCTACGCTTCAGATATCTTTGAATTTCTCTTGGAAGTTGAGAATCAATTGAAAAATATACCCGAAAATCCAAACTCGGAGAAAACGAGATTTGAGGCAAATCGTGAGGCAGAAGGCGTGGGGCTCAAAAAAAGCAAAGATTGGAACTTGGACCTCACTCGTATTGCCCGTCACGTCCCAGCGCCACGATCTCTTTGGAGAATGGAGGAGAAGTGGGTGACAGAGGAGGACAAAATATCTGCGAAAGTATTTGGAAATGGTGGCGTATTCGATCAAGAAGTTCAGGAAAACGCCCTTGGATACAACATGAACACGTCTAAAGAAGATGGCTCCAAACCCGATGGCGCAATACCGTTCTCCTCAGTGCACGCGGGAGGACGAGTGCACGCTCAAGGCGAACGACGTGACTCGAGTCCTCGCGATATCTACTCTCCGCCAGATGCTATGAAACAAAAGGAGGAGGGGAGTCACATTGACTTTAGAGGCCTCTTCGACAGTCAAGATCTGGACACTGACCATATTTCTCTCGTCAACGGCTTTCGACAAAATATGGAGAACTCTCGGGTTGAAAAGGAGAGACAGAAGATGAAGGAGAATGTCTTTAAGCATGCGTCTACCACTGGATTCGCTGATCCGATGAACGCAGGGAATACAGGGCACTACGGCGGCAGCAGCGATCTCGGCAACCAAAACTTTTCCGAAGAAACTGGTAAGAAACCGATCGACGTTTCCAAGACTCCATTTGGTTCAACAAGAGGATTTGAGCAACAGTGGCAGGCGCCTCCAGCTTCGACTCCGTCGAGCGCAAAAGAAGAACGTGCCCGCGCGAAACGCGAGAAAGAAGCCAAATATCAGGAGGAGCTTCGCAAGCGACACAATCTGCATCAGCCCGAGAATTTTGGCAACTTTGAGCGTCACTAGGCGCAACATCGTGCCGTGTTCATTCTTTTTATGATAATTCAGAAGTGATTTGTTTTGTATCTGACATAACTCGTTATCATTTGCCACCACTAGTCTGGTTGGTTTTCTCTTTCTCTCACTCATTCAAACAGGATTTGCATCCAGCGTTATTCAGTAACGAAAACAGATAGAAGCACTTTTCCCCCAAAGAAGGACTTCGATCTGTTCTCGTTGTGATTGACTTTCGTGTTTCGGTGAAAAAAAACACTGGATTCTTTAGGATCTGGATCTCGAAATATCATCACTTTCAAACGAAAAAAGGACGAGAAGAAAATGATGAACATTGATGCGAAGCCGTGGTACCCAACAGCTTGCGTTGACGGGGCTATGGCTGATGTTGATATGTTCGCCGCTTTGCAGGCTAACGAGAGCAGCGAAATGGTGCTTGGGACGACCAGTTCCGCAGCATCGTACACTCCTACCCCTGACCCGTCCCCGCACCTCCACTCTGGGGTGCGACGCAATGACCCCTATCGCAGCAACTCTTTCACTCACGGTGGTGGTGGTGGCGACGGGCCATACACCAGTGGTCAAGTTTCGTACACGGTTGAGGGCACAGCGAATGCATCCTCAAACCACCACATCATGATAGGAGGGGGAGGAGGAGGAGCGAAGCCTTACACCAGCGGCAGCAACCCTTCTTCTGGCAGCGGCGGTCAACATGCCCATATCATGGATTACTCGGAGCTCATGTACAGCGCGATGCAGCAACAAGGGTTGTTAGATGGACCGCCGAGTTACACCGACTTTGTTGCCCAGCCGTATCGCTCCGCTCAGTTCCGCTCGTCGCACGATCTTGACGGTGAACACCATGGCGTGTCCTCAGGTTCAAACAGCGGGTCCAACGGCAGCAACTCTCCTCGACAGCCTGCTGCCTCAGCCGCAGCACAACAACCACCGTCGGCAGAGAAGAAGCCAAAAGCTCCTCCAGTACCAGTTGCGATTCCCCTGCCTCGTTCCCGCCGTACAGGGAGCGACGCGGCACCAGGTGCCGTTGCACCTGCAGCGGTTCCTGTCCAATTAAAGTCAACGTCGACGACTCCAACGGAATCCCAAAACGCATCCCCCACGAAGCCCAGCGTCGCTGACTTTCCTCTACCAGCTCCCCGATCGCAACGCGCACAAGTAAAACTGGACTCTCCAACATCGTGCGATGCGTTTTACGACGACGCTGAAGAAAACATTGTTGCCAGGCTGCAGGACATGCTTGCTCGAAATCGCAACAACACTAACAGCACGACAGGAGCGTTCACGATTCACTCCGCAAGTAGTCCTCCAACACCACCACCCGTCGAAAAAGAGAAAGATCGTTCAGAACACAACAAGGGCAAGTTGGCGACCAAGGAAGTAGAGGACGACGCACTCCAAGCAGGCAGCCCCACATCTGAGACGGCAGAAGAATTTCCGAAGAAAGACTTTGCTGCTTCTTTAGCCGCGCTCAAGAAGAAAAAGGCTCCAGCAGCGAAGAAGAAAGATGAGTGGAAGACAGTGGAGAAGCATGGCAACAATCACGTCTCAACCCACAGCACAACGAACCGTCACTCTTCGGCAACCGCACCTACGTTGGTCGCTGCGTCAACAAACAAATTCGAAATCGTCACTCAATCCCAACAAGCGAAGAGTCTCAATGGTAAGAAAGCTGCAACGAAACGTAACGAGGATTCTGATGACAGCGACCATGACACCACAACAACCATCGTGTTCGCGTCCGCCAAGCCTCAGAAGCATCACAGCCACGTCAACAAGCATCACGCTCATCATAACGCTGATGAAGAGGATGCATGGCTCGAAGAAATTTCTCGCGCTGGCGCAGCTGCCCAAGAACAACATCAACGCCAAGCACTTGAGCACGCATGCTACAAAGATACTTTGTGTTTTTTGGGCCAACATCGTGTTCGCGTCCGCCAAGCCTCAGAAGCATCACAGCCACGTCAACAAGCATCACGCTCATCATAACGCTGATGAAGAGGCGTGGCTCGAAGAAATTTCTCGCGCTGGCGCAGCTGCTCAAGAACAGCATCAACGCCAAGCACTTGAGCACGCATGCTACAAAGATACTTTGTGTTTTTTGGGCCAACAGATTTCACTGAAGTCGTTGCCAAATGTCGGTGCACTTCTTCCGATCAAGCCCACACAGGCGCAAATTAGCCTGGCCTCGACGTTTCAACGCATCATTGACGAACCACACGGTGATCACAATGTCAATGCGAAGCACAGTGCACTGCGTCGACTTCTTGACAAGGTACTCAGCCATTCGCAGAACACCGCTCCGCTTGTGATCTGCATTCATGTTGAGCTCAGTGAATCCGCTATCGACCTCGACTCTGGCCTTCAACACGTTCGTCAAGCACTTCACTTAGCCCGCCTGCAGCAGTCGCTTCCACTCGAATTACTGGCATTGATTGCATATTTCAAGTTTACCCAGAAATTGTCCGAGTCGGTAGAATCGAGCAGCGATCTTCAGCGCGCCCTCGATATCGCACTTGAACTCGGGGAAATGCAAGCCCTTGGCTGGACTGCCAGTATGATCGCCATCTCGCTCGAAGTGGTAGGTGCGTTCCCTGAAAGCGTCTCCTGGCAGGTCCTCGCCTGGCGCATCGGTCACTTCACCGACGACAATCGGTTGGAGGCCGAGTCTGTTGCCCACGTGGCCCTTTCATTAGCTGCCGCTGGAGCATTCGATGAGGCTGAGCGGTTGTTGGATGTGGTGGTGGGAATCTGCAAGTCCAATGATCGAAGCGTCACGCAACGGACGACGCTGAACATGTCACAGATTGCGACTCAGATCGGCGATATGGACCGCGCCATTACCCTTCTTACCGAAGAGCGCGACGCACACCGTGCTGCCCGGGAGCAAGTTCCCCAGCCGCTGATGCACAACATCGCACAAACCCTTCGCGGTATGGGTCGTGTGGAAGAAGCACTGCAAGCGCATCAAGGTGATTCCTCGTCGGATGTCACCATGTCAACCGTTCCTCGAGACTTGGACTCCATGATGTGCATCGCAACATGCCTGAAACTGCTCGGTCACACTGCGAAAGCACGCGATGTGCATCGCAACATGCCTGAAACTGCTCGGTCACACTGCGAAAGCACGCGACACCCTCGTGAAGCTCCTACGCGCCGCGCGAGAGACGCAAGACAACGGAATTGCCGCCAAAGCTCTCGCTGAAGTTGGCGACCTCGATGCCAAGGATGGCAACTACGAAGAGGCCGTCATTCGACTTGTGGAGGGTCTTCGATTGATTGAGCAAGCAGCTCCCACTGAGTGCAAGCAATTCTACTTGAAGATTCACTTGTGCGAAGCTGAATGGAAAATCTGTGAAGTCCTTGAATGTATTCACGCTGATCGAAATGAAATCGTCGATGCCGTGCGCTTCAGTGATGCCATGCGTATTCCCAACACCGCCAACGTCGTTGGGCTTCTGCAAAAGAAGCAACAACGTGCGATGCAACAAATTGCAGTCCATTCAGCCGCTGCCACGACAACGACGGCTTCTGGGTCAGAGTCGAATTGCGTCGCCACTACGACCGCGTCGTCAAGCAAGAAGGTCGCGCTGGCAACCCCCGTGAACGTTCCTGGTCCTCGTGCTCTCGCGCAATTCCAAGCATCACTACAGTTCTTGAAGAATCGTTTCTTTGATCCCGCCCACCTCACCCGCATGCTTGCAGACAAGGCCGTCGCTGGTGTGGACACTATGATCGTTTACTCCCTTCACTGGAACGATTCCTTCGACTACAATATTTTTGCTCTTCGTCATGACGATGCCACCAACGAGCTCGTCACGAAGCGTGTGTCTCTTTCCTTCGCTCGTCACGAAGCGTGTGTCTCTTTCCTTCACACCCCAGGCGATTCGTGTGATTGCAGGGACTCATAGTGCCTTCTACTCTGTATTTCATCGCGAATCTAACTCTGCGGTTACACGCGAAAATGGTAATGCAGCGAGCACAACCACCGACAAAATTGACAGCGACACACCATTGTTTCCCTCTCAATACTTTCACGTTCAGTGCAAGTACGCGAGAGAGCACCCTGAAGATGCAAAGCGTATTGAGCATGACCTCGAGTATTGCCTCTCGATTTTGTACGATGCACTCGTGAAGCCCATTGAGGAGTTCCTTCAGTTGGACGCGACCAATGTACCACGACTTTTGTTCGTTGGCGATGGTGCTATCAGCATGGTTCCCTTCCCTGCGCTTCCTATGGGCAACAGCGACGAACAAGGTTCATCCCAGCGTCTTCTTGATGTCTGCATGAGCACCAAGCTCCCTTCAGTAGAGCACGCATTGACATTGTACACCAAACGTTTGGCCTCTGCTGCTGCTGCTGCCGCCGCTCAACCCGCCGCCGCCATCGTTGCTTCTTCGACGCAAGCGGAGGAGCCACCAACAGTCATTAGTGGGTTTACGGAAGCCGACAGTGGTATCACGCTGCTGCGCGCTGCTATCAAATCCATGAAACTAATCTCTATCGTTGACAACGAGAAGGCAGTGGCGGAGCACGCGGCAAAGCCGTCGCTCCCAACTCAACGCGACATCGAAGCATGCGAAGTGGACGACGTTCCGCAGCTTTGTCGACGATTGATGGAAGCAACCCTCAACACACACCCGCGTGATAAAACGTTAAGCAATGAGCTCTTCCGCGCCTTGTTTGTGGATGCAAACCGCTCAGCTCCGCTGTTCCTTGACATGCCTGTCGTCACAGATGTGAAGGAAGACTTCAGCGGAGTCATGACCACCGCTATTGGCACCACGTTAGTGTCGTCATCAGAGATTTCAGTCACTTGGGATTTATCAGCGTTCCCCCTTGTTATTGCAACGCGTTTCGGTGCCCACGGCACTCGCAGCATTCACGAAACGGGCATTCCGGTGAACAGAGCTCTCCTCCTCGCGGGTGCGCAGCGTCTGCTGATTCCCATCGGTAGCAACGCTATGGTGAAGTGCAGCGCGGAGAGCATGTCTGTTCCCAGTGCAGCTGCAGAGGCTGTGAAGGCCGGGAAATCAGTCTTCCTCGCCATTCACGATTCGATGAAGGCCTTGCGAAATACAGGTGCCCCAACGAGTGTGTGGTCGGCCTTCACGTTCTTCGGTCTCCCCATCTAAACGCAAAAAAAAAGACTCAAAAAAGTCGTTTTGTTGCAAAAATTGATGCATGGGAGTGTCCACATTCAAGAACAGTGTCTCTATGTTTCCTCCCTCCGTCCATCAATGGCTCTCTCACAAGGGCCGCTTTTTCACTGATATTTTTTTCCTCCTCTCTCACTCAGTTTATTTCCCCCCTCTCTACCCACTTTCTTCACATGGAAATCAAAGGGCGAGTGAGAACGACAAGTGTTTTCAGCTGAATGTGCTGCCAAAAGAGGCATCCGAACACTTCAGCTCTTTTTAACGAACGTCAAACTCAACCTCCCATGTTTCCGAAAACGAAGAAGTGTTTTCACATACCTACGTCGTCAGCGCGGTGATTTTTGGAACACCTTTCCCCCCTCCTCGTTTCTATTAAAAATGGAGTGCGTTTAACGGGAACGGGGGAAAAAGGATTATGTTGTTGCTTGGGGAATTCACAATCGAGTGCTTTGGGGGTGCTCGATTTTGCTCAACCTGGGTGAAAAAACAAGACAAAAAACAAACTCAGCGTGTCTGAGAAGAAAAAAAGAGGAGAAATGTATTTGTTAAAGAAACTTTTATCAGATGCCTCACCAGCACAGCAACAAAAGAAGTTCAGGAAACATGACAAACAAGGAGGGGGTGTTCCACACAGTGTATCTGGCGGGGGTTCGGTGCTTTACTGTTTTCCTTTTTTCAACCAATTTCATCAAAAACAAAAGACGACACAGTTGCGTGCGTGTCTTCCCTTTTCGTGTCTTCACTTCCCCGCACCATAGAAAGACACGCTCACGAACAAAAAACGAAAATCAAGAGACGACGAGTGGTGCGCTCCAGTAGCAAGAAGAAGGAAGAAAAAAAAAAAAGCTCACAAACAGCCAATGTTACAACCCATCAATCATGCTTCAGTCCAAGTTCAAACAAATGAGTGACACACACATACGCAAGAAGGCACAAAAAAACGGAAAACCTCTTCAATTCAGGCACTGCTTGCACAAACAAAGAATTTTATTGCAACACGAGAGGCGGAGAATTTTTTAAAACGAGAGAACATCAAAACCAACAAAAATGGCAAGTCTTCACACAAAAGCCGAATAAACAATCGTCGACAGGAGTAAGTTCAAAAAAAAAAAAACACAAAAATGAGCACTCACTCTGTGGTCACCTTATTAAGTGACGCCAGAAGTAGTGTTCTATAACACAACGCGCACACCAATTGTTCACATCACACTTTACACGAATCTGAAAACGAAACTTACCCATTGACCTCAGACAATTTAGACAACATCAATATTGTGCCTGATTGCACCTCCCTCTTTTTGTTTTATTTTGCACCAGTGGTGAGGGAAACGACAAAGAGAACCGCGCAGCTTCCAGCAGAACACATCAAACATGGCAGCAGCAGACCTCTGGGTTGGTGATTTCACTGCGAAAGTATCCCCTAGTCGTGGGATGCAGTTCTGGAGCGAATCTGCGTGGGGAGGTGAGCCTGATGCAGCTTCAACTTTCCCAACTGTAAGCAGGGGCAACGTTGGGCGAATGGGCGATTTTGAGAGCGCCACCAATGCCGCCGTCACGATCACGCCAACATCACAATCTTCTCACACCCCAGCAGCCACTGCCACGTTTCTTGCCACTCCACCGTCCATCGCTCCGTCCAGCAATGCCACAAAGGACAGCACAATTTGCAAATATTTTGCAACAGGCGGCTGCACTCGCGGTGAGTTATGCAGCTATCGCCACGACCTGACCATCGACGCAGCAACTGACGCAGATGTCTCTCGTGGCTTCGTACTGATGGGCCAGGTAGTGAACCTCAAGCACTCTGCCGCAGCACAAAAACAACAGCAATCCCAACGAGGCGCTGCCAACGCTACGCCACCTCACTCGATGAACCCGGATGCGCGCCCTTTCGTCTCCGTGGGTGAAGACGCCGCCGTCAACGACGTTGCTGCCATGATGGAATCTCAATATGCCGCTGCAACATCGTATCAGCACAACATTCGGCAACCCCCGCTACGTTTCCAAGCAGCAGCGGCTCCTCCTCACATGGAGGGGTACTACGGTGACAACGGCGGCTACAGCGGCGCTGAACAGCAACAGTACGAACACTCTACTTACAGTGGTGGATACAGCGACTACTATGAGGGGCAGCAACCTTATGGTGGTGGAGGTGGTGAGGATATGTCGATGTACCAAAACAATCATCACTATGCCTACAACAACAACCAGTACTCCTCGTCGATGGAAGCAAAGTGGAAGCCTACTGGAGTGTTTTCAACGACAGCAGAAACAGCGGCAGCAAAATCCGTTCTTGCTGGGTACTACGACCATGCGCTCCTCAACAAAGAGGCGGTGTACCAGCACCGCAGGTTCCAAGCGATGCGGCCACCACTGCAAAGCAACAAGCCTGGGGGTGCCGCCAACTCGTCATCCTCGAGCCTTGAGGATGACTCCTTCGACGCCAATGCTCGTGGTGCCGCCATGCGCACACAGCAGCAAGGAGGCCAGGTTGCTTCTGCGCCAACTACATGGACGTACTACCCAAAACCATCGTCGATGGACACCGTTCATCACAATTACCAGTCAGCAGACACCCATCGCAAACTGCGCAATCGCCCTGAGTTCTAACTTTGAAAGCGAGGAAGCAAGCTGTCCAAGAGATCTGAGCGAGAGTGAACTATTTCTTGTTGGATCCTTTTGTCGCTGCTTTGTGACTTGAAACGAGAAGAAATTTTTAGCGACCTTGGCGTCGGTTTGTATTGTACGTGGCTTCGCACGATTGGTTGTACAAAAAATCACACAAAACACACAAAACACCTCCTTGCATGCGACGTCGTCGGACTCGGGCGAGGAGAGAAAAATAAAAAATGAGAGAAATACAAAATGCTCCTCCTGAGATGAAGATTTTGTGACGGACTGCAGATGAAAACGAAGGAAAAAAAAAAAAGAAACAACGCGCAGAATTGGATTGCAGCTGGTGGGAATCACCAGCAACAAAAAAAAGAAACAACATGCCCCAAACTCACTCACCAGACACACATTCTTCACTCTTAGAAAAGACAACGCCAACTATCAACATCAAAAACAACAGATCAGCATTCAACAGTGCCCCCTCAAGTTATCTCACTGCAACACACGCGGCTTTATTTCTTTTTCTTCTCTTGTCTGATGATACATACTACAAAAAATAAAGGAGAGATGCCTGCCCAATCACAGTCATCCGCCATCGAACAGTCAGTGAAGCGGTGTGAAGAGCTCACCGCGGTGTTCAACCAACGCGACATCTTCAGCAATGATGTGAATTTGACACGCGCCAGAACACTAGCAATTGCTGCAGATAGCAGCAGCGGTGGCGCTACTAGAAAGAAGAACTCGTCCTCTCCCGCACCCCATATGTTTTCTACGTCGGTGTTGGGCAAGTCATCCATGTCGGCCAAAAGTCATCATACGAATCATAGTGCAGCACTGATGGGGAATATGTCTGGAGGAGAGAAGGCATCCAAAATTCCCATCGGGATGCAAGCCCTTCAGAATCGACTGTTAGAAGTCGAAGAAGCGTCTGCCACTGCACAGGCGAGAGGGAGCTCGGTGGACGCAGAACTCAGTAAAATTCGCGCACAAATCTACGAAAAGGAAGGGGCCAATGGTGGCGGCGCTCCATCACCCCCTGTTCCAGCACATCGGCGCAACAACAACGCAAAAACGAACGGTGGCGGGGCGGGAAAATACGCAACCACAAACAACAGCAGCAACAACAACAATAGTCGCCATGCAGCTGGTGGTGGTGCGAGTGCCGTCATGGCTCAAATGAAGCAATACGGCCATAGCTCCTCTCCTGCGCCGTACCCAACCGCCGAGACGCCTATCGGATACCGAGCGAGTAGTGATGGATCGTCTCGTCGGCTGGATGGCGTTGACCACAGCTCCGTCCAGAATTCTCGGATCCAGGAGAGCCATGTCCAAATGCTTGGGAAGGTTCCAGAGCCCGTCGAACGTGGAACGCTTGCACCTTCGGAGTGGTTCCAAAAGAGCACTGAGCATCTTGAGTATCCTGAAGCAGAGAAAGAAACTCGTCAGCATTTTAAGAAACGTGATGAATTGAAGCGCGGTGTGACGCCTGTGGAACGCTACACGGTACCCTTCACCACCAAAATGACGGAAAAAGAAAGAGCCTGGCAAGAAGGAAGCGCTAAAGTGTCGATTTCTATTATTCACCCAGATCCACTAGCAGCACTTCGTAAGTCCAGCAGTCAGCCCGCGAAGCCAAAAGACGATGGGGATGATGAGCCTCAGCCTCCGCGCGTGGTGAACGGGAAGTCACGAATGATCAGCCCAACTGATCGTGCCGTGTCTCCCATTCAAAAGAGGCAGCGCCCGCCACCACCAGCAACAAGCAAACCCTCTGCTGCGAAGAAGTCGAGTGTTGCGTCGCCTAGTGGCGGTGATGAACCTGCAGCTGATAATTTTGAGAAAATGCAAGATCGCGATCAGTTTATCCGACTTGCTCGATCTTCTCGACAGGCGCGAAAAGTCTACGAAAGTTCCATTGCAAAAGAACTGCTCGCTGCTGCGAATATGTTGGGGCCTCATGTGCCGCTCTTTGCAAATCAACCACGGAAGCAAAAGCGTACGAAACCTCAGCTTGACGATGGAAGTGGTGACGAGGGAAGCTTTCTAAAACGGCCCGACGACGACGAAGATGACGAGGACGCGCAGAGTCAGCTGTCGTTCTCCAGCAGCGACAGTGAGGAGATGTGCGAGGATTCACACATGGAGGCGGAGCGCGAGGGTATTCGCCATTTGGGTGATGATGACTCGGCACCTCAAATTCCTGGCCTTCGTGGATTCACTTCCGACGAAAAAACAAATGATCTTCAAGATACCTGTGATCTTGTCGAATGTTGCGTTGTCTGTTTGTGCCAACAGCTAAGTGGAAGTAGATCGGCCATCACACGTGAGCAAGTCATTCTTCGGTCGATTCTCATTCACGCCCTCCACACAGCGCTGCCTCCGCTAGAGGATGAATTGTCACGTCGCCTCGCGTTTATCAACAAGAAAGTTTCTGTTCCTCCAGCACAAAGACGTACCGATGCAGCACTCATCAGTCGGCTCCTACGATCGTGGGTGAAGGGCATAGAAGTGCTTCTCACACTGGACATGGGTACCATCAACGAAGAAGGCATTCCATTCTCTGTTCACAACGAAGGGCATCTCTCACGGATGATTCAAAACTACTGCCGGCTCCATGAAGGCAAAGATGATCGTGTACAGAGGCTCTTTGAGCGTTGGAGAGCCAATAAGGAAGAAGCCGATTCCGCTATCATTCGAAATGACACCGCCAAACTTCTCAAGCCGCCGCCTCCACAGCAATCCAAAGCGTTAGATATCGTAAACCACTTTCGAAACGTTGCTGCTGTCACCACGGATGACTTGGCGTTGTTAGACCACCAAACGGCCACAGTGACAGCAAAGCAGCGAGACTTAGCGCAGGTGTTTCTTGATCGCATCACAAAGTTCCTTCCACTTCCCGATGAGTCCAAGACCATTGCTCAGCGCCGTGTTGAACAAGTAGCGGAGTTTACAGAAGCCGATCTGATGCTTCGGCATCAGCCACCAAACTTAAAGCACGTGTTGCTCCACTACACTGGACTCCTTCGCCATGCACAGCACTTGTCGACAACCAACAGCCTTGTTCAACCTTCCACAAATAGCACTGCAGGTGCGTCGGTTCCCTCACAACATTTATTAGCCACTCCTGCGGCTGGCAATGGTAGTGCGGAGTCCTTCTCCCTCCTGCAGCAGAACTCGACGAACTTCTCATTTGGAGCAGCAAACGTTTCTACCGCGGGGGTGACTAAGTTCTTGAATGTATTCCGCACGTCGTGGGGACGCACGCCACTTACCGGAGAAGTAGAAGAAAGTGAAGCCGCCGATCGTGCCACGACAATGCAGAATAACACCATGATTATGCTTTTCGACGCATACTTCCGTTTGTTATCGCCGCTACTCCAAGAGCGAGTCAAATTACTCGTGCGCGATGAGAAAAAACGCTCAGCAGAGCTGCGCGCAAAAATGAAGGCAGATGCAGAAGCATTCCACCGAGCCCTTGATGAAATCGGGCACGTCGTCAAAGCAGATCCGCAGATGGAAGCTCGTAAAGAAGCTCTTCACCAAGTCGAGCGGTATCAGCTCATTGACAAGTACACTGTTTCCAAGATTGATCCTTCCACTTCGGATAAACTTCGCAAGTCTATTGAGAGTTCCGAGGCGTGGTTCGGATATGAAACGTCTCGGCGAGCTGCGCGTGCAGCTGCTGCAAATCCACAGAACGATGATTCGACCTGGAACGACGATGCGGAATCTGATAAACAAGCAAACAACAACAATCGTGGATCCCCTGCAGGCGGCACCAGTCGCATGGAAATGATCCGCATCCGAAAACTGCAAGAACTCGAAGCATGTTGGCAAAAGTTGAACATTGGGTACAGTCTTCGCGTGACGTTGCATGACAAATGGAACCACCCGACCAAAGAGCTTCGACATATTGACACAGCGTTAAAACTCTATCGAGACTGTATTGCTGCAGTTGAGCTTCGTGAGGCCGCCGTCGCTAAAGTGATCGACAATGAGAAGTGCAACGATAAAACAGAGCGTAATGCCAACCGCAACGAGCTTTTCTCAACCATGTGCTCTGCAGGGCAGCGATGTGAGCTGGTCGCAAAGAAACTCTTTAACGACACTGGTGATGAACTGTTCGTGAAGAGTGATATGTACTTGGCCAAAATCCGAGATGACTTCACTCGAATCTCAAAGATGATTCGTTCCACTACGTGAGTAGCAGAACGAAAAATGTAGAATGTTGTAGACGCAGTTGACTTACTGATTTTCGTTTAATTGCTTCATTCTTCTTAAAGTTCAATATTGTCACGTTGTTGATTTTATTCTGTGACTTTATTTCGCTCGACAATCAAGAGAAGCTTAAAAGTAAGTAGGTGTCAAGAGGATGTCTCGTTCACGTGCGATCGACACACGCTTGGAGAAGCTCGTGCCTTCGGTAGAAGAGCTTTTGGTCGCGGGCGTTTTCACTCGTCCCGAAATAAAAGAAATTAACCGCAAGCGAACGGACTGCGAGTACCGTCTCGTTGCCAAACCGCTGCTACTCCTCGATGTGAGACTTTCCATCGCTCTTGAGATGGGCATTGAAGAAAAAATCACAGAGTATTGCGCTGCTTCAAAGGTAGTGCTCAAGCATCGATGGGCAGTGCAAGAACGCATTGAGCAAATCTACAAAATTGGCCTGAAGCATCTTCATCACCCTGACGAGTATGAGTCGCTTCGCAAAGAATTCGTAAAATTCTTGACCAAATACAAGCGAGCTTCAAGTTTGTCGCAACACTACGCAGATTTGGTCATTAAGAATCCCCTGAAAGCTCCGTTTTGGGTGGAAGCAGCGTTGTGGCAGTCCGAGGTTGGTGAGATCGATAATGCTCGCACAAGTGTTCAGCACGCGATTTCACTTCTTCCAAACTCCGATGAGGTCTACTCTTGCGCCCTCATAATTGAGCTCCAGTTTGCTGGAAAACTGTTCACCGCGATGGTCAAAGAGCATCAAGAGCGAGTGGAAGCGGCGAAGGCCAACAACGGCCCAGCTGCGGGGAACATGATTGATCGTCTCCGCAATGAGAATACGTCCTTAGCTGTCGTCGCGCTTGACTTAGGTCTTTGCAAACTGGTGGTGAACGACGCACTTAGCAAGGACGGCGCTGCCACGCCAGCTCTTGTTTTACGTTTGTATGACACAGCAATGCGCTACCCATTCGCCAAGCATCTCGGTAGCTTTATTCTGCAAGAAGGCATTCGTCAGCGGTTCATTCCTGCTATTCAAAATGGTGCTGGAAGATTGGAAGAGCGTCGCTGGGAGGCGAAGTGGCTCACTGCTGAGTCTGGCAAAGTCATCTGCAAACTCGCTGGTCATGAGTTGCACTGCTGCAGCGGATTCAATATGAAGCATCCAGTTGTCCCCGTCGAGCGGTACTTGGAGGATGCTGCTCGAGGGCTCAAAAAGCGAAAGAGTACCACGCCGGGGGAGCTTCGTAGTGCACTCTTGAACAGTATTGCTACCTGCTTCGGTTTGCTCTTTTCGACAAGATGGCAGCCTGCTGCAATCAGTTCAAAGCAGTTGTTCGATCTCGTTTACGAACCCCTACAGTCGTTTTTCACAGTGTCGCTCCTCGGCTTCGAAACCACCGTCGCAGGTCCTCATCAAAAAGGTGCGGATGTTGTCACGCAGTCAGTAGTCGACGTGCCTGTGCAAAGTACCGTCCTAAGAACTGTGATTGGATTTGTTTGCTCGAACTTGAAGCCATCAAAATCGAACTTGCACTTGTGGTCTGACGCGCCGCTAAAGACAATTGCCACAACGTTGGCAGTTGAAGAAGGGAACGTACCTGCATGGAAAGAATTAGTGCAGCGCGCTTCGGCGCTTTTCAACACCGCTGACGATTCTGCGCCTCAGTCCTCGACACACTACACAAAACCTCCAACATGGAGCATCCCTGTTGCGTTGAAGTGTTTGACCCCAGGTGAGCTTGTGAGTATCGGTCTGACATCGTCGTCGTCCTCGGCAATCATCACCGGGTCGACCGCCATTGACACGGATGCGGTGGACGATCATCTTGTGCAACAGCTCGTGTCACTGGAAAGCAGCAATGAAGAGGTGCCATCAGCGCTTTGCCAACTGCTCGTGGGAGCTGGACTCGTGTCAACTGACATGGCGACGACGCAACGTGTTCCTGCAAAGTGTCCGTTGTGGACGAGCGTGTCTTTATCCGTAAATGCATGGAAATTGTGGTTCGTTGCGGAACTTGCCAAACCAACGACTGTTTCATCAGTTCTCAACAAGCCAGGCTCGGTAGGAAGCAGCAGCAGTGATAGCGATGACGATGAGTCAAGTCGCCGTCCCATCAAGAAACCTCGAACGGAAAATGCTCGCGGTGCACTCCCTGCCGCTTTCCTTGGAAGCTTTGGCGCAGTTGGAGCGTTGCTTGCTGGTCGAAGCGCAAAGGCATATGCAAAATTGAGCAACGATGAAGCGCTTCATCGTTGTCTTGGGTTTACTCGTCTCACGCACTTGACTCTCGTCAACATCTTGAACGTCAGCACCCTTTCTCGCGACGAAATTGTGTCTAGATTACAAGAGTCATCGCCTGAAGTAGCCAAACAGCAGATCCGTGCCGTGGAACAAGTATTTGGCTTTGTGCTTGCGTGCCCTCCGTTGCCTCGGCAGATTTTGAGCGGAATGCTTGTCCCTTTCAGAGAAGCCTTAGTGGTCCTAGCGTCGACTCCAGCTGAGCGAGCAACGGCCATCAGGGAAGCTCGCAATGCGCATGAGCAGGTCATCTCTCATTATCGACAAGCGCGTGCAGCGAACGACGATCGCTCTCCATTGACCAATGCAGTGTACCGCCTCAATCGCGACACCCCTGCGCTCAACCAGCACACCAATACAGCTGAGTACACTGCCATGTCTTCTGCTGAGCTTAATTGCCGAGATTGGACATCGTACGTTCAGTTCGAACGTCACGTCGCTAAGGACTTGAGCACAAGTATCAAAATCGCTAGCCGTGCCCGGCAAGATGCCATTGACCCGCATCAAGTCGTTGTCATGATGAGTACGAGCCAGTAAGAAAGAGAAAGTTTCCACACACGGTTAACGTGCATGAACCTTTCATGTTACTTCTTTAAGAACACACAAAGAGCTATGCAAGAACTGACTAACAACAACAGATTGCATGCATCATTCGAGTAAGCAGCATCAAGCTTTACGCACACACCATTCAAGCACTCAATATTGCCTGTCAACCTGTTAATTGCGATATTTCATTCGTTTACAGCTCGAATTCTCTCACTCAAACATTAGCAATCTCAAAACATTGTTTTCAGGTTTAGCAGTGCATATGAGAAGGCCATCGACGTTCTTAACGTCCATCTCTTTCAAAAAAGCTGGTTCATGGGCCCGACCTCCCACCGCAGTGATTCACGCCGAGGGCCGCCCATCTTTTGGTGATGTTATGGCCGTCGCGTGTTGCTCCTCCAAATCTTCATTTGATGCTCGGCAAGCAGTGTCTCAGTTGACGTCGTCAAGTGCGCTTCTTACAGAAGAAAAGCTGGCTCCCCATACGATCCGCATCATGTGCGGGTTGCTCTTTCACGTACTGTCTCGGCAAACGTCAAGTCCTTCGGCGTCACTTCATTCTCTGCTAAGTGGAGAGCATCGCTTTGCGAACGCGGAACTGCTTGCGGCGTTACTCACTGCGCAAGGCTGTCGCTCGCGAGGTGAAGTCGACGCGGGGATGCGTGCGGTTCTTGTCCCTTACGTTACCCTCGCAGAAGTCGATGACCCTCCCAAGTCATCCTCGGCAGCTTCTGCGCTTGAAGTTTCACAGTCAGATCGATGCTGGTCTCGCACGTTCATTGGTGGCCTAATCAATGCGTTGAAGCCAACTGATGAGGACCTTGTTGTGACTTGTGCAAGCCCTGATGAACTGGAAAGCCCCAGACCCAGCGCGAAACCGTTCTTGCAACTTTGTGTGTTGTCGCTGTGCAACAATGCTAACGAGGTGCGTCAATGGTTCTCGAAACCTGCCTCCGCACCTTGCGTGACGGAATGGCCGCTCCACACGATGATCGCTGCTGGATCAGCGCTGCGATTACTCGACGACAACAAAGGCGGCGAAGACCAGAATGCACAGGATTACCTTCGCATCATTGCTGAGCGAATCGCACCGTTGTCGAAAATTGACGACTTGATGCCGCTTGACTCTCCCCATTCGCAGTCGCCGATTGTCGTCGCGGCCTTCATGTATTTAGTGGCGGCGCTCAGCAACTGTGATGCCTATGTCGGTGAAGGTGCACGGCTGCTTGCCAAATACAACCGGTCTCGCATGGTCGTATCGGCATTGTCACATGCCACTGGCCGATCATCGTCTTTATCTCAACCCTCGTCAAGCGCGTTTCTTCCCAGTGGACTGTTGCACCGCTTAGTGTGCCAACAGCTTGTACAAGTGCAGCAGTCGTCCGCTGTAATGCCTGCATCGACGATGATTGACGTCAGCACTGTCGTTGGACTCATTCAGCAAGAACGCGGTCGCTTTGACACGTTGGCTTCCTCGTCCACTTTATCCAAATTTGAACTCGCCGCACTCCAGCCGAAGTTGGCTGGTGACCCAAAAACAATCACATGGTCGCTTCGGTGCTTAACATCTCGTCTCCGGTCAGACGTTGATAATGCAGCAGCAGTATCCCAGCGCAACTTCGACGGCGATGCGGCGGTGGCCTCACAGATTCTTTCTGTGCTCACGAGTGTGTATCCTCGGTCGATTGTAGGCGCCTGTGTTCCAAGCGGTCAACCATTGGAAACCTTGCTTGAAGCAAATGTGCAGATTGAACGCAAAAATTTGGTTGCAGACCTCATTGGAGCGATCGCAGATGCTGCAAGTGCCGTCATCCGAACATCAATTCGCCATCATGACCACAGCGAGAGAATTGTCGCAGCTGCAGCGACGTTACTCTCGGATTTGCTTAGCCTGTGGGCGAGCAAAGAAGCTCTCGACAGTCGAAGCCGTAAACCCTCTCGCACACCGCTTTGGAAGCAACGCCTGGAAGCAAACGGTATTACTAAGATTCGGACTCACAAAATGGAAGTGATGCGGGATGAACTTCCCCACGGTATTCTATCAGCCATGTGCTGGGATTGGTTAAACCGAGGATTCACTGCTCCATCCTTGGTGGTCCTCGGCACGCTGCTCAGTAAAGACTTCTTAGATGTCCACTATTATCCCCTGGCGTTACTATCCAGCGCTCGATGCTCGGTGCGCCTCGAACCTGCTCTCCTCGGTCCATCGGAAACCGTCAAGCTTTCCGCTGTGTTTCACCAGAGGTTCTCACTTTTTGATGAACCCACGCCGAACTCCTTACCGCTTCCTCACCGCCACCAGCAGGCGGTATCCTCGCAGCTCTTGGTGGTGGAACACCGAGAGAGCTTAGTGTACCCAGATCTTCATCGAATGAAGCAGTCGGCTGTGGTCGGACCGTTCGGGTCAACCACCTTTGGATATTTTCCTCGCTCGGAGCTTCAGAACTCCTCAGGGAGGGGCGTGACGCATCGTCGCCCAGCAGTTGAGTGGAAGTCTGTGTCCAGTGCAGTGGTCATGTGAGCCAACAACAAAAACCAGTCATATAGTCATATCAAGTAACAACAGTCATGCATTTTTTTCTTTGTTTAGTGTTTAACTGTTGTTGACTCGACTAATTGAGTCTTCCTTTGAGTGTATTTGATATTCACAAATCTGCTTCTGTTCTGTATCATTGCTCAGCAAACAGCTCACACAACCTCCTAAGCTCTCCAATGTCTGCCGACGCCGCTACCCCTATTGCCAAGCGCGAGCGCGAAGAGTCAAGCCCCCAGGCCGCAGTGCCAATCGGCAAGTCCCTTGTGGATGCCGACGAACCTGCCGCCCGCCTCTCCGGCAACGACGCCGCCTCCACCGTGAAGCGTGCGCGTGTCGAAGGCTCGGAGGGCGCTGCCAACGGCGCCAGCCCCAGCAACGCCTCCGAAGCGGACGCTCCCGCCCTCGAGGTGGCCGTTGTCACCGCCGATGAGCCGCTGCTGCGTGAAAACCCTCACCGCTTCGTGCTCTTCCCCATCACCTATCCGGACATCTGGAAGAAGTACAAGGAGGCCGAGAGCTCGTTCTGGACGATGGAGGAGATCGACCTGGGCAGCGACATGAAGGACTGGGACGCGCTGAACGACGACGAGCGCCACTTCATCAAGCACATCCTTGCGTTCTTCGCCGCCAGCGACGGCATCGTGCTTGAGAACCTCGCCGAGCGCTTCATGACCGACGTCAAGATCCCCGAGGCCCGCTGCTTCTACGGCTTCCAGATCGCGATGGAGAACATCCACAGCGAAACGTACAGCATGCTGATCGAGACCTACATCCGCGACACCACCGAGAAGCAGCGCCTGTTTGAGGCGATCGAGACGATTCCCTGCATCCAGCGGAAGGCGGAGTGGGCCATGCGCTGGATCAAGTCGACAACCTCCTTCGCCGAGCGCCTCGTTGCGTTCGCCGCGGTTGAGGGCATCTTCTTTTCCGGCAGCTTCTGCTCCATCTTCTGGCTGAAGAAGCGCGGCCTGATGCCTGGCCTCACCTTCTCCAACGAGCTGATCTCGCGTGACGAGGGCCTCCACACCGACTTCGCGTGCATGCTGTACGAGAAGTACCTGGTGAACAAGCTGAGCGAGGAGCGCATCCGCGAGATCATTGGCGACGCCGTGGCGATCGAGAAGGAGTTCATCTGCGACGCGCTCCCCGTGCGTCTGATCGGAATGAACTCCGATCTGATGGCCCAGTACATCGAGTTCGTTGCGGACCGTCTGCTGATCACGCTTGGCCACGAGACGATTTTCGGCGCCAAGAACCCCTTCGACTTCATGGAGATGATCTCCCTTCAAGGCAAGACGAACTTCTTCGAGAAGAAGGTCGGCGAGTACCAGAAGGCCGGCGTGACCTCCAGCGAGTCGAAGGTCTTCTCCCTTGAGGCTGACTTTTAATGCCATTGTCGTCACAAGCACCATCACTTATCAACCACAACATAGATGCAGAGAGATGAAGCCCGGCTTGATCTCTAGATAGAACCAAGGAAGAATGAGTCAGAGTGCATCCACTTTGTATGTACGATGCAATGAAAAATAGAAACACAGAAAAGAAACACAAAAACATCGAAGCAAGATTGTGGAACCTCGACGACCAATTCGTAAAGTTGTTTGCCAGACTGATGCAATTATGGCCTTTCGATGGCGAAGAGAAGAAAAAGCGTCGAAGATAGACAATTTCTTTTTTGTGCGAGTGATCGCCATCCCCCATCCCCCGACCTGTGTCTCCAATTGCGCAACCCAATTTTTTATTATGTTTGAACTCATTGTGCTCGTGCAGATGGAATGCACACTTCGCCAAACAAATCTAAAGACAACATTCATCCCTGACCAAGATTTTTTCAGTGGTTCTGACTGCAACTCACAATTGAACATCCTACTCATGCTTTTCACGAAGTGTCACAAACCTAGAGTCCCACCACTACTATCAGTATGTCTGCCGACGCCGCTACCCCAATTGCCAAGCGCGAGCGCGAAGAGTCAAGCCCCCAGGCCGCAGTGCCAATCGGCAAGTCC